>JAQFZH010000141.1:0-48036 GCA_034695485.1 Entomobrya nivalis | reverse complement strand
TAGCCACTTAGCCACCCGACAAGTCACAAACCCAGTAAAGTAGACATCCCCCAATTTGAAAAAACTTGGCTGGCCGACTGTCCAATCCAACTACAAAATTTTCCAAGTGTTTTGCGGAGGAAGCAGATAAGCAGGCCCGGCGACAAAATCCAGATGCAATTCAAGTTGATATTTGAGGTGCTGTTGTTGAGCTTGTTAATCCGTGGGCTTATCCAAACAACTGTTATCAGCACGACAAGACAAATAAGTCGTCGTAAACTGAGACGGGGAAGAGAGGATATCGAATTGTGGCCCATTTTTAAACGATGGATAACCCTTTTGACTGTATACAGCAGATAATGAATGTTAATTAGTGACCAAATTAAATGTTGATTTTAAGAATGTTTTTGAGACTTTTCTCTCATTCTCATTTGATTCATTTCATTGACGCAAAAATGTCACCAAATATTGGTTGGCTTACTCCGTTCCACAATTTCATTTTAATTTGCAGTTAGTTTGATTATTTTTGGAAGTGAAAGATAGACAAGGAAAGTGAGAGGAGCGGTTTATATGTGGCCAATATGCAGACGAGAGAAGCTCCTCCCTACAAGTCGTGTGAACTGGCCAACTAAATGGCGTATTCAACTGGATGCTTAATTAGCAAAATGATGATACATTTTATAAAACGTTACGGGACGTGCGGAGAATGGTGCAATTTTGTGTGGTTTTCCATCAAAAGAAAGCACTGAAAATAAAAAATGCACACTTTTTCAACGATTCTTGCTTTCTTTTTCGAACATTTTACTCGAGCATTATCCTCTGGATACTCGAATACACTCGAACTCCAGTTTCGATTCACTCGAATTTCAAAATAAGGTGGTGATTTTGATTTTGGAGTGTATTCTAACGATTCATTAGTTCACTTCTCTCCAATCTCACATCCTTTGAAGCTCTAATCAATTATCTGGACGCCGGAAGCTGAAGTGAAATTAGGGTAATATTCTGTTCCGGAACGGTATCCTCACGCCGGAAGTTGGGCAGGATTGACTTGTTGGGGAAAGGTGTGCTCATTTAGTGCGCCGTCAACGCCAAGGATCATTATCACTCGACTAAATAGCAAGTACTTAAGTATGTGAGCATCCCATAGAAATGAGCTACATTACAAAGACATTGAACTGATAGCAGAAAGGGTGGAGTTAACGGTAATGATTATGTCGAAGTGATAGAGCACCCAATT
Source organism: Entomobrya nivalis (assembly GCA_034695485.1). NCBI lineage: Eukaryota > Metazoa > Arthropoda > Collembola > Entomobryomorpha > Entomobryidae > Entomobrya > Entomobrya nivalis. The sequence continues at coordinate 46,820 of JAQFZH010000141.1, read as the reverse complement.
TATTTTTTCGAAATTCGAATTTTTAACGAAGTTACAGGACTTAAAACAAACTTTGACAAATATTTCCACAAAACATAACCATTTCAAGATTTTAAGTCCTGTAACTTCGTTAAAAATTCGAATTTCGAAAAAAAAAATTTACTAACCTGGAGAATTTTCTGGCGAACATTTTGGTACCTTGGTTACCGAAATCGAACAATAAATGACGGAGCTAAGTGAAAAATAGTGTTACCATTGTTGCAACTTTGTTTGCCCCCAGCCCCCAAAGGGTTTGGGTCAGGGTCAAAAAAATTTACCCAGAGGCTACCCTTGATGAGGGCAACCATTGACCAAAATTTCGAGTCTGTACCACACAATAAATCTTTTCACCATTCCAATAGCCATGGATCTGTTCTACTCCAACAAAACATACATCATCCCTTAAAGGATTCAAACTGATAGTTATTGGTGGGACATCGGAGAGATTAGAAATGGTCTTGGATCTTCGTGACACTAAGCTGCCTGAAACGCTGCTTCGTCTACAAAAACGATATGTTGTTATTGGCACAGATACTGTGCCAAAATGTACTTAAATTTAGTGACAAAGCAGTTCAATCAATTAACAATAATGTTGGACACAACCACGAGCTTCCTGTTGGGGATCAGTCAACCGTTGGCATCATTCTTCTGTGTTCAACATTAATAAGAGACTTGTATAAAATTAAAGCACAAGTTGCTACAGCGATTCAAGTCATCTCTGCAGGCCCGAATACTTAAAAATTGCTGGACATACAGGACATGGTCCAGGAGAGAAAATTTGTGGCACTGCCACCAGATTTTTTCTGGAGGAGAGTATTAACCGGGTAAACCACTCCTGCGTGCTTCCCTTTACCACAAAATTTGTATATTTTATCAGCTACCGTATACTCTCAAAGATTCTTCCAAATATGGACAAACTGCTATTCAATATGCGAAATAAATATTTTCATCATCAAATAAATATCATCTTTAGCTCGGTAGAATCTTTCATTTCTTTCATTTTAATCATTTCACTCTTTGGCATTCTTTGGATCACCAAACACTGACGGATGATCTCTCCCCGGTATTCAAAAGTTTCAAAATGTATTCGCTAAATGGCAATAAGACCATTAGAAAAAGGAAAGTAAAATCGTACAAACTATACTTAAAAGAGCAATACAAATTGGGGCATTAAAGCTGTTAAATATTATTTAATGCTTATGCAGTTAATGTACATATTTCTTCAGCATGGTTGGTCTTATGACGTTAAAAATAAAACGTCTGGAAGCCATCGTTTGTATTTAAAATACACGTATTGTATTGAAAATACATTGTGATCGGTGAACAAAGTAAAATTATGCGCTCTATTATCATTGCTAAATGTCCCATTCAGTAGCCGGTGTGTTCAACAGCTTTTTTGGTAAATCGGACTGATATGTTAAAGCAGGCCTGAGTTTTGTGTTTTTCTTTCACGTGAAGAGAGGCACTTTAGTTTTGGTATACTTTCCATATTAAACTCAAACCAAGGAAACTATTGCTTTTCTTCATTTACTGGGCACTTTGCTTGAGCGGTTCTCGGCGAGGTGGATTTTACCCTTTGTGATTTCTTTAATAGCTTTTCTGTGTATATTTCATTTAATGTACTTCTGCCTTCCTGTTCACTACTATTACCACCACAACCACTGCAGTTTTCCGTTGAAAATTTATTCCGCCTTCAGATTTTTTCGGTGTTTCTTAATAGTGGGTATTATAGAGTGTGCTATATTCCACTAGGGTATCATTTTATCTCTTCATTTTTTTGAACAAAGTCAAAAAAAATCTATCAACTCCAAGTCAGCCTGTGCAAAAAAGTGTCAACCGCCTTCTTAAGGAGGTAGTCCGTGCGGACTAGGGAAAATGAGTTTAATTAAGGTTTTAAGGGTGGTTTTAAGGGTGGTTTTAAGTGTGAGATTTGGGATTCAACTAAATATCTCAACTGTTTTAATAAGGAGAAATGGATACCCCAATTACTCATTGATCCCTCCTTCACAACAGCTCTAATTTGTTTTTTTTTATCTCAAACCTAGTTTTTTAGCCAGGATATTGATGATTTTTGTGTACTGATACAAATTAAAAGCATAATTAGTTGTAATCAAAGAAAGCAGCCCCAAGTTCCCCAAAAACGGAACCTGTCTTATCGACTGCAAGTACAGGGACGAATTATTGGAATGTCCTCCTTCATGTAACCGTCCAAGATGCAAAAACAATTTTTCGAATTATTTTTAATTGCTCATTTTTCTTTTTCTTTCTTTCAGCTGCCTTGACTAATGCAGCGTGTCGACCAAATTGCAACACAGACTTTCAATGATGATATGATAACACAAATCACCCACGATTGGTACTGGTTGCTTCAGAGCCTACTCCTAAAGGAAAAGAGATTCTCTATGTTTACGATTCAGACCAAAATTTTGGTTCAAGGTTAATTTTTAACAGTGTTTGTATTCATGTAAATTACTTTCACTTTTTAATTGTTTTATTCTTCTTTTTAGGAATGCATGACATGTGACTTGCCAACATGCAGTACCTTCAAAAACCGCACCAAGGAAGTATTGGAACAAATTCGTACAGTACCCACAGCCGTTTGCATGCCAGCTGATAAGGAGACAAGAAAGGCAATAATATGTTGAGTAGTTAGCCATACTTTGATGTCAACACCCACGCCATTCTTCAAGTTACAGAATCGCAGAAAATTCTCATAAGCGTTGTTGTACACTCCCTTTGTAATGTCAAAGTTCGCACTGCTCCCTCCATCAATAGTTGGATCTCATCACGTACAGTATCCGGTTCTCCACACAAGAAGGATCCCGTCAATAAATGACAAGAAATACAAACTAAAAGTGGTAGTAACATTGCGGGAAATTTGCACAAAGAAAAATCACAAGACGAGTTTTTTAAACTCAACAGCAATCGAACTTTCGAATAACTTTGAATGTTCACTCATCAGGTAGACCTAATCCTTATATACGCTGTTGAAGACAAAACCCATCTCCATTACTGACGAGCATATTCTAATCGGTACCACATACTTTAGTGTTCATCGGTATTGAACATAACATACTGTAATAAGAAATAATGAAATATTATTTAGTAGTGAATAAAAATTAGAATTAACTCGATAAATGATAACATTTATGAAAGACGCAATTAATGCTGAACTTTCTCTGTCGACAGAAATTTGCCGTTAACTGATGATAAAACTTTTTGTCATTTCAATGTTTTTAGTTTTAAAAGTGCACTTACCATAACCCAACCGCAAAATCGTGAAGTATAGCACACATCATTTAATAATCTCTTCGCCGTAAAACCGAGAGAACTTGTGTATGAACAATCAATTCATTAAATCACTCTGCTGTCGTCTCTGGCCAAACCTCGACTACAATGTGCTGATTCAGCTGTAGGCGTTCATCGTCATCATCTTCATCGAGCGGATCAACAACACTCAACGTGTGATAAAGATAAGTAACAACTAAATGGGTTTTTCATGTCTAGGTTTAGCTAGCCACAAAATGATATGATATGGTATAAAATAAATAAATATATATAATTATATATCAAATGTATGATTTTAATATAACCTACTGCTGATGACCGTTGTATTGGGCTTATAAGACTATTCCTATAACTATCTATGTATGGTCGCCTAGATCAGGTTTTCTATATGCTCCTTTTGATACCCTTGTCAAGGAAACATGGGTTTACAATGTAAGTCTGCCCAGAACATTAGCCAGTGTAATGTTATGAATACGTCTCAGGTAATAATGACACGAGAGTAAGTTTATAGGCTATATTCCACAAAAAGGGTGATACATATAGGAAAAGAGACATTAATTACTCAAAGTTACACATCTTTTTATGAAGATATCTCGCTAGTTTTGTGAACGAGAGAATTATTACGATCTTTTGCACGGGATGACCTTTTTGTGAAAGACATTTCCTTTTGTACCCTATGGTGAAAATTGGAACGGGTTGAACTAGTTGTTTATGATAATTTTGGGTCAAACTTACATGCTTAAATGAAAAATACTAATTAATGCATTTTTTATTTCAGCGGTTACAATAGGAAAATGTATAAATAGCTGAAGGTATAGCTAAAAATATTCAAAGTCCAGCCAACAAATAAAAGCATTCATAATGGACAGGTTTTTAATTGTTTTGTATTTTATAAAAATAAATTTGTATATAATGTTAATCATGTTAAAGTTAAGATTCATGTTCAGAAATTGTGTTTAAAAGTCAATAACTCCTTCTTCAATTTTTAAGAAAAAACAACATTTTTAAACGCAAACATTTAACAAGTCAATTTTAACTAGGAATAGTTGGGTCGAATGTAGTAATTTTGGCTCCCAGTGTAGTTGAAACGGGATTGTTTGGGTCTGACAATAGGTAGACACGAAATAATGTGAGATTATCCGATTCGACAATGGATGTGTCCGTTGTAGGGCGCTCTTCCAATATAAGACTGCTTCTGATAGTTTCTGTACTATTCTCAGGAATAGTATAATCGTCCATGTTTAGGTCCGTTTCTTCTTCTTAAACTTCGCTGCTTGTGGTTTCTTCTTGGATTTGGTTTTCTTACTAATCGTCTTTTTGCTAATACTCCCCTTTTTATTCTCTGTTGATGGTTTTCCTCCTCCCCTTTTTTTCTTGCTGCCATGACTTTTTGTGGCCTTTCTGCCAACAGCGCGACTACGCTTCAACTGATTTAAATGGGACACTAGTTTCGTTTGTAGAAACCACGTTTCGTTTTTTAGAGGAGTACTATGTGCAGACCAACAAAGTGCAGATAATACAGAGAGGAGATCATATCTGCCTCGAAACTTAAAGGTTTCTTGTATTCTTGTAAGAATTCTTGACATCAATGGCCAAGTGCTAAAAAATGACAATTTCCCAATATTTCCAATGAAAAAAAGTATCGAAAAAGGTGACGGCTCATCGTTCAAAATTACAACTTTTCCATTGGAAACACAGTTTGCCTCAACAGTTATGCGTATTCAAGGAAGAAATTTTAAAAAGTGATTGTAGTGGTTGAAAAGAGTTGTGATCGAACTTCTTTTTTTGTTGACCTATCCCGTGTGAGCTCTTTAGATGATTTGAAGTTTTTGGGAAATTTTTATGATACAAACTTATTCCCATCATTTAATCGTTCACACGAACTAAAAATATACGAAATTAACAGACTTAAAGAACTGAATAAAGAGTTTATGTTAAAAAGTGCAAAAGATTTATTGAAACAATCCTAATAATTATCATCAATTAAATGGGCGAGAAAAAATAATTTTATAATAAAGAGCAAACAAAATGTTTCACTTTTCAAACTCTGAAAGTATAAATATGCATAAATTAAATGTAAATATGCGCATTTAAAAATGCAGGAAAGTAAATATATAGTACGAGGATGTTACATTTCCCATTAAGAATACGTTCCTTTAACTTTGATTCTGAGTATAACAATGAAGTTCAAACAAACAATACAAGGTTGAAAAACAGACGTATGACACATATGGCTTACTTGTCCCATCAAAAGGGTATCATCAAATATACTCACTCGGAAGAATAAAAGAATTTATATATGCAGTTTTCCTGATTGTAGTTGGTACTATCCGTCGATAAAACAGTTCAAAATCCATGCGGATACGCATTTATTAAAATGTGGCTGTTACACTGACGATAACAGCACACATCATCACACATGTACGTCAACATGTAAATTGAATACGACAAATCTTCCGTTTAACTTGGAAAACTTGGATGCAGGCGTGTTTTCGAGATATAGAGATGCATTCGGGGGGACAGTGTCTGAGTTTCGATACAATTATAGAGAACAAATCGTGAATATAAACAGGGCTTTTGAAATGATTTTGCCATCTTTAATGAATCTTCCTACCCAGTTTCTGCTTTACTTTTTTGTTTTTATAGGGTTATTTCGTTTTGCATTTTGTTCCAGTTGGCTCTTGGCATTATGTGGCGTCGTGCCAAAAATCCGAGGAGTTTTGATTACACTTTACGTTTCACCCTTAGCTGACTGGTTTTATAAACTGTGTCGCCTCATCTTCATTTTAGTAATGTCACCTTGCTCAAGGCATCTAGCTCAAGAACAATCCAATTTGGAAAATTGCAATGACGTTGTAATTGAAATTGTGAGCTTTGATGTCGCAGGAGGTGGAAATGGCAGTGCTCCAGCCTTATCCTCCTGTTTCAGTTGCAGTCTCAGCTACCGGAAACGATGACAATCCCGCATCTGCGACGTCCACTACATCAGCTGACGGAGATGGTGATGCTCCAGCCTCAGCCTCAGCCAAGTCCGCTAGTACGACGGAGGGTCAGGGTGGGAGATATGAAGAAGAACCTCCATCGTCATCGTCAGCAGCTGCTACAGCCTATGGAAACGGAACAGGAGCGAGGAACAAGATAGATTTTTTCCACTAACCCTTTTTGGGTCCCCTGGTTTCCCCATGAGCCGTCACCACTGCCTCCGTAGTCTTCTCACCAATCCGCGTCTCCTATAGAACAAGTTCCTTCATCTTCCAATGGAATTCAGAATCCACATTTCAAAGTTAAAAGAGCTCCTCCGTCAACATCCTCATCATCAGGATCAACCGCCACTTATTCTTGCACCTCCTCCTCTGATAAATCTGAATTTGGGGACGCCATAGAAGAACCTCCAAAAGCTCCTCCGAGACGATCCCAAAGGACCGCGGAAAAGATAACAGTAACTCTCTTTTAAAGTATGTCTCCATTACCTTGTCTCATTATAATTTATTATTATTACTTGTAGCAATTTAATGATTGTCTTTTTTTTATAACCACTGTTTAGAGTAATTACGAAGACCTGACGGCAAAGGATCCCAAGTATATAATTGGGGCTATAACCTCTATCGATGAGATGAAGACTAAAAATTAAATGAAAAAAGACTGATTTTCTTGACGGAAATTTGTGAATATACCTTCATTTTAATATTGTACAATTTACTATTCGATTTTTATATTTATTATGATAGGAAAATGCCGTGAGAAAATCCCACGCAAAACTCCCAAAACACACCTACCACCCCCATCACCTCCTCCACACCCTCCAGCCATCACCTCAACTTCACCACCACCAAATTTTCCAACTCCTCGCCGTCAAAACGACACCTCACACTTGAAAAACGCCCCACTACAACTCAAGCTATCCCCATTTCAACTTTCTCGATTAACAATTACACTGTTTACTGCTTAATTGTTGTTCGAATGGCATAGAAAATTGAGAAAGTCAATGCTTACATACTAGTGATACGTGTTTAATTGTTCATAATAAAAGTGACAGTTTAGAAGAACTTGTTGGTCATTAGATATGCTTTGAGTACAGCACAGCAAGTAAAAGTGCATTTTTTATGATTCATATAGATTTGACTACAAGCACTACTTTGATGTAGTACCGTTCCATGTCAGCGGATGCAACAACAGCAGACAACAAAGTCTAGCCAGCAGCAGCAGCAGAAAATTTGTCGTGCATTTCATCTATGCTCGGGCCGTCTTGAAGCTAAGTATCAAGAACTTTTTGGGTTATTTTAGACCTAATCACAGGTCGCTGGATTCAAAAACGATGGTGGTCTTATTTGATCGGTACATGGTGAAAAGTTTGAAAAAGCAAACACATTCAGTGTCAGTAGTAATGAAATCATGTTGCATGTGTACCTTTTTAAATGATTCTAAAAATGATGTCACTCGCTGAAGTTTGTCACATTAGCATTGAAAGAGCAATTTTTCATTTCATACATCCAAGCTTTAAGCTAAAATTGCATCATTTTATATTGACCAGTCAAAGAGAAAGTGATAATATAACAACTAAATGTATTGGAAAGGATGTGTCAGGGAAAAAAGATGTGCCAGATTTGGTTTTCATGAAATATTTTAGTTTAAGTGAATCGTTAATTCCTTTACAGAATGTACATTTTGACATGTTTGACCAATTTTTTCCACGAACTAAAAAAATACTTTCATAAAAAGGTACAGGCATGCGACAGTTTAGGTAGTACAGTAGACAATTTGGCAATACTTGAGTGGTTTGAGACTACGTTGGAATATCCATGCAAACTAAAAAACTATACGCGATTGCTGGCAGAAATATATCCAGTTTCATTTTTAAATTTAACAATGAGCAGTTTTCCCATTGAACATTTTGAAAAAGAGTGTGAAGCAATTGTAAAAACTAGTAGCATATTTAAAAATAAGCTTTTTAACTCTTTGCCAGAGAGAAAGTCGAAAATGTCACTCTGGTCGTTTTTTTATTTAGTGTTTAGTTCGTCTTGTAGTAAATGGCAATCTCATTGACTACTGTGTAAATTGCTTTCAAAATGAAAATATATTTGTACGTAATCAATGGCTATATTCGGACAGGGTTATTTGGGGCATAGGGTTGTTAGATTACTGATTGTCTGTGTTTAAATTCAGTCATTCCCAGCTTGGAAAAAAAAGTTGTGTAGTGATGGGTCACGTATGAAGTGTATATGTTTGGATAAATGTTTATGCATAAACATTATGAAGAGGCGGACAGTCTTGCATCAGGACACGACATCAGGCACGACAATAGTGTCAATGTGTTCAGTTTTTGTTTTGCTCGATGTAATGAGTCTGTCGTCACAACAATGAGTGGTAAAGGAAAATGTATGCATCTTTTTAAGCTGCCACCAAGAAAATGACATAAACGCATCGAAAAAGCGTCCATTAAAAACGAAAACTAAAAGCTCAAAGACTCTTATACACCTCAAAAAAATATACAAACCAATTCCGCATTCGAGCAATTCTTGTATAAAATGTTATAGTAATTATAAAGAGTCTATAAGGTGGATTTTGCATCGCGAGTTTGTAAATCAAACTACTATGAAAATTATATTCAATACATGTATTGCAAAGCACTTAATAATTTTGAACAGTGTATAGAACATGCAAATGAAAGTATAGTGTTAAAAAGTAAAACGGAAACAGTTGCTATTTAGGGGGAAAGGGGTAATGTGATCAACTAGAAAACAAAAAGGGCAACTTTGAAAAAATTGACAAAAGTGAGCAAGTGGTAGACGAAGAGAGTGAAGAAGAAGAGAGTGGAGACGAAGACGAAGAAAAAGAGAGATAGGAAAGTGAACAAGAAGACGAGAGCGATTTATCATCATCACCGAATTCTGAATAGCAACCATAATATTTTGTGAGTGGTTCACCGAGCTGATGAGCAGATGGTTCGGGGGCTGTTCCTCCTGCTACAAAATTTTTAGGGAAGAATGTTGCGATTGTAAGCAATTGTGTGGTGTGAGAGTTGCATCCTGTGACTATTTTGTCTAGTTTGCAATACATGTATTTTTGAATTTTGCGATTGCGTGTAAATAAATGGATCCACCTTCTCCCACTTGCACATATTATGGTCACGAAAAAAAGAAATGAAAATGAAATGAATATGACTGTCTAGTAGTATTTACTCTTTAATGAGTAAAAATAATAAATATTCACACTCGATGTAGGAAATTTCTTAGGTATTCTCTCGCACTCAAAGAAACTCATTTCAAAGAAACATTTATCGTTTTTCATGAGTTAAGTATTGTTTTAGTATCATTTATCTTCAGATACCGACACCACAGTTGCATAAAAATACCCACCTATCACACAAATTTATTTTAATGTGTTAATACTCCATACCAAAGTGATATAAATCAATTCTATTTACAAATTGTAATAATGTATGCTATGGCCTATCGCAAAGTCGCAGTACATGTGCTAGCAGTAATATGTTCCATGTTCCTAAGCAGTAGAATATTGACTAACCTGGACCAAATATTTCTTTTCACAAAATCCTATCCAGGAACATTTTACGCAAGTTGCATTGTTGCAGTTGCCGCAGCGTCATATTGTATGTACACAAAACAATTATATTTGATGCCGGCCATAGTTATATTGCCTGTTATTTCACTAATTGTTCTACGTTTCGGTTTTATCAGCTGGATTATTGTGCAATCCATATTACACATATTAAGACGGAACATCAATAAAGAAGCAACGAAACGAAAAACGACCGGACAGTGAATGTTGTCAAAGATATTGCAACTGTTAAAGGCGTATTCAGGCAAAAAGTGAAAGGAAGTTGATCTGTAAGAAAATATTATAGGACGTTGGCGGAGTGGCAAAAAATGTGGCAAATTACTATACAAATTGCTAGTTGGGAGGAAATGCTAGTTAAATTGAATAGATAAGTTGTAAGAATTTCTATTAAATGATAAAAAACATTCTGTAAGGTTATGAAATAATTTTAGTGATTGTCGAAAATAAAAATTGTTGTTAAATAACATGAATGAATGAAATAGTTAAAGTGTTAGAAACAAGTCACAAGATTCGTCTCTTACCCAAGATGAGCCATTGACATTAGGTGACGATTTAACTGTCGAAAACTATTAGTGCCTAATAATTTTGGATGTTCCAACCACAATCCACCTTTGGAAGCGACAACGATTCTATGCAGTGTGCACAATCCTCACAATGTCCAATGGCTATGCCGCGTAAAGCACTTGATAATGTATTAAAATAGAAGTGTAGAACTGTGGGATGTGTGTATGCATGTGGAACTCTAGGGTGGAGAGGATGCATGTGTACGTATGGGGTGTTGTATGTTTTTTGTAGTTGGGATGGAATTTGATTTATTTTCACAAATTAAGTATAAATCAGTAAAAGTATAAATCGTTAATGAATGCAAAGATATAATCGTTACGAATGAAAACTGAAGTGAAGCATGTACAATGCATTTTTTGGCTGGATTTTTTGCTGAAGTGTACGATATTTAAATAAAACAAGGAAGTAAATGTTTTGTGGAACGTGTAATTTTTTAAAAATAGAGACAAGAGTACAACAGTGAACAGATGCTATAACAAGTATTAAATAGATACTTGAATATGAATGCATTATAATTTGACAAATATTTTTATTGTGACACATGATCTTATTCATTATTTTTCTTGAAACCATCACTGTCTTGTCTCACTGTTTTTATTTCCTGTTTATTGATTTTCAGCCCCCTAGGTCAAACCCCAAGGTCAAGGGTCAAAATCGAAATTTTCAACGTGATCAAAGTGTACATCTGAATAGATCAATCGAAAGCTCTCGTCGAGTGGATCACGTTCACAAGCTGATTGTTCACAAGTTCACAAGATCACACCACATTCCTCTCAAGCTGACGTCTCTCTAATTATAATTTAATTGTTTTCCACTTGATCATCACAATATAAAGTTAATGTTAGTTACAATAATTGTTAGTTAGTTAATTAATCGGATTGTGTAGGTGAAGCTCGTGGCTATAAACTTGGTGGTCTCGGCAATATTTTGTACAATGTTCTGCTCATCACCACCTTGCAAGTTAACTTGCATTTTTTATCAATATTTTGATTCAATTTTTAAATAATTATTTGATTAATTACCATTCATTTAAAAATAATTTTTAAATAAATTTTAATTTAATTTTTAAATCATTATTTTGATAAATTTCATTTTATTTTAAAAGAATTTCTTAATTAATTTTCATTTAATTTTGATTTATTTATTAATGATTTTCTAAGTATTTTTTAAAAATTTAATTTCCTAATAAGTTTTTTTAGTTAACTTTTTATTAATTTCCATGAATTAACTGTTGTTTTATTACCTTTAATTAATTAACTGCTACCGCTAAGTCTTTACATTATGTGGTAGGTTACCAGGTGAGGTGGCGGCTAAAAGTCAATAGTATAAAAGCGAGCACTATACTCATCACAATCATTCAATCACTTACGTGTGAAGCGTCATGAGTGTACACTTACATTAATAAATAAAAAGTTACAACATCGGAGACAATGCTCCTACCAAAGAATGATAAGGGAAGAGTGGAAGTATACATTCCATGTTACTGCTACATCCGTGATCCAGGAAGGCGACGACCGGAAAGACCTCCCTATCCTTGTCTAACATCTAATATATATAAACCAACTATACACAAAATACTAACCTCACATAGGACTAGGATAGACGTTTACGTGATGAGTGAATACGAAATGGGAAGAACTGGTTACCATAACAACCTTACTTCGTGTGTGTGCTGTATTTATTAGTCCGGGTACTGCAATAAACTTAAATATACTTAAATACTAGAGGATATGCATTACATGAATTCTACTACTCATATATTGTTGTGGATAATTGTTGTGGTTGTAATGTCTTTGTGCGTAATAAGCAGTTGTCATAATCAAATATAATGTGCTGAGGCATCGGTTACTCTACCACAATTCTTATCCAGACCCTGAAGCACGGAAACCTGTAGATTTAAAGACCCTCCTGGATCCTCCTCCTAACATCAAAATTATCACAATCATAACACAAAACACGTACCTCAAGATAAAGATGACAGGTCAGGTAGGTTGTCCACAGTCCACGCGTCCCGCAAGCATCTGTCGCAGCCGTCTCCCTGCAAACTCTAAAAACACATAAATTAGTACACATACACACATAATAAAAAACTTACGAATAAATAGTTTTCCAGTGGCCCGGGATCCTCCACGCATCGTCCGACACCACGTACGTTGTCTATAATCCAGACACATCCTAATTGCAGGCAAAGCAAGCAGTCAAACGCAACGCATAACTTGCCCTATAACAACACAAAAAATGTTGAAAATATGAATATTTCCTTACCAGCATTTTCCAGGAATCCAGGAGGTCCAGTAGCAGTAACAGCAGTGACGCATTAATAGCGAGAAACGAGATAATACACACACCTGCAAGTGAACACCTGCGTAACAAGTCACCAAACAAGCTAAAAACCAGATTGTTGCTTGTTTGGTGACCGTTATGTTACAGTGCGTAGAAACAGCAGTTCAGTCCGCTGTTTCTACACTCACCTCAGCGAGAGGCTGAGCTCAAAGACGTCATTGACGTCACGATCATCATTATCATCGCCAAACTACCAGGGTCTCTGGCCTAAAAGCCACACCTCCAAAACCCACAATACATTGCTGTTTTTGCAATTAACATTGCAAAGACAGCAATTAATTATAAAAACATAGTTTCAGTAGCTTTCTATACGCTACTCATATGCTAACATACTAAACAAAAATCTGCATATGTATATGATGATGTTTCTTCATGGAATAAAGGAAAAATCGCAATTGTAATCTACAATTAATTAATTTAAGTAGAAATGTTCGCTCAAAATTTTTAATTACTACTAATTAGATTGGATTAAATGACAAACAGATTAAAATATCTAATTCACTACAACTAATCTGTCACATTTTTAGAAACCACTTTTACAGTTCAGTGTGATATTGCTTGCAGTGCATTGCAACGCTGCTTTACTTACAATTTTTGTGTTTGTTTTACGTGAACAAGAGGAAATATTTTTGAAGAATATACTTTTATGGCCAGATATGACAGGTAAGTGTAGTAGTGGAAAAGATACTGCATTATCTTTTTTCAATCGGATCAGAGAATCAATTCGGTATATTTGTGTAGGTCCATGATTGCAATCTCCAGCACCTTAAAGCCTAGCGATGAAACTATGAAACGATTTTTCCCAGGTGAAAATTTCACGAGAATCATGCTTCATGAACACCAAGTCATGAACAGATTTTAAATCTTTGTCTAACTGTTGGGTCCTTAGCTGATGCAAGAGTTGAAAGTGTAACAAGGCCCATTTGAACCATTCTTCTGGTTAAGGCTGTCTAATTGTTTCACTCTATGACGTTGCACACACTAAGATTAAGAGCCCCAATGACGGTCATCTTTGGGACCCCGGCCAAACTTCCCGCGCAGTGTGCTTCACAAAAAGCAACTCATGCTGAAAATGAAAAGTCATTCCTTGAAATTGGTTCAGCTACACAGCCACTGGAATATAAGCTCGTTTGCAAACTGATTTTGATGAAAATGCATATTATGAAATATGCTTTAATGTTGTTGATGGATAAAAGTGTAGTACGGATTATTCGTATGACCACTGGTGAAAAAATAAAATATGGTTCAGTAAAATATGGTTTATGTAGCTGATGAAGGTTATTTTAGGGATGAAGGGAATGAATAGAAAGACAAGTTTTACTGTCACCATATCATTTAAAATAGTTGAATTTTCATTTCAGCTTTGATCATGATTCATGAAATTATTAAAAACTGAGATTGCCGTTATATTGAGCATCAAATTTTATTGGTTGATGAAGCAAAACACATGCATGTATAATTGCATATGTGTGACTTGTTACTGAGCTGATAAATGGCACACATAAAGATGAATGGTTTTTTCCAGTGTTGTACATCAATCTATTTTTATGGAGTTCATTTCACTTCGCAAATAATATAGACCGTGACCCAACCCAAGAGTACAATTGTGGTATGTTTTGTAATACTGTCATACGAGTAAATATTTCGCGGCGTGACCACGCTGTACATTATGCGTGATAAATAGGTACACAAACTACAAATAAATCGATTGTTCCAAAGTCGAAATAAAAAATCTCTAGTGAACTTTGTGTGTGCCGTTAAGAGAAATGTTGAATTTGACACAATGAGGAAAACCAAGAAAAAAACGTTTTAAGTTTCTTAAAAATAGCAGTTGTTTTAGTAGTGGCAGTGTTTCATCCTTCAAGTGCTGCGGGCGCGTCCAGCAAAGGAGGTGGTCCTTTAAAACCCAAAAATGCTCAATCACATCGCCGATTAAGAAATAGGAGTGAACGAAATCCACGGAAATTAGGTGAACGGACTAGAAAAGGACGAATTTATAGAGCTTCGTGTAAGTAAAAATATGGTGGAAGTATGACGAGGAAAAAGATCCTACAACGAGTAAATGTAGCGGGTACCAGCAGCCGCTCGCAAAGTGTGAGAGAATCTGGGCCTGCTGGAACATTTGTAGGTTTGAGAAAGAAGTACTAGACCTGCTTGAAGAGGAATTAAAAAAAAATTCCAGAATAAGAGCTGTATAAGGCCTTCGACGTGCTTCATCCACCTAATTTCAGGAAGCATCTTATGCTTGCTCGAATGTATGGCGTTCAGGAAGTTGAGCGGATCGCAGAAAAATTGGTAGTACAGAATATCATAACTTCCAGTACCAACTGGCTTCCCATCCTCTGCTTCCCGCATTTTACGGGAATCAACCTTCAATGTAGGTCCTAACTTCCGACTACTTGTGCGGAAGTTGCTTGTAATTCCTCGAGGCCGTACTGAATCGAGAGAAGTTTATCCATACTGAAAACATGTCAAGTCACCAAAAAGAACTAGGTAAGAATAAACAAGACTGGAGGGTCTTATACGGATTTCGATGAATGGTCCCGAGAATTTAGATTTCTTCCCAGCAGATAAAATGGCAATTTCTTTGAAAGGACATCACACTGGAGGTGGGCCATTAAAGCGAAAAAGTCCTACTTCAGTTCAGTTACAAGCCAAAATCTCTACTAAAAAAGCGACAACTACTGATATTCAACTGCTTCAACAAGAAGATGAGATCCAACAGCAAAGAGAGGAGAAGACAGCTGAAATGACAGTGTTTGAATTTGCAGGAGACATTGAGAATGCTTATGGGCCACTTTTTTTCTCGACGATGGAGAACCTAACGTTCCTCCAGAGGACCAGCTCGTAGAGCATGACCTGTTTCACCACATGAATATTTAATTGGTAAATTATCAATATAACAATTAATTTTTGTCGTAAATTTGGCATTATGTACAGCGTGAAAACTTTTTATTTCAGGTGGACAGCTTGTGCGCACTCCCTGGATAAATGACGTGAACACAATGTTCACTCGACTGTAGTCACTTGTAGCGATTTAAAGTATTTACAATTTTATTTGTTGATCATTAGTGTAGACTTAAATACGTAATAAAGCAGCATGCAAAACATATGAATGTTCTGTCAACGATTCATTTTCAACAAATCACTGCATATTCTATTAAAATGCTGTTTTATGATCAGCTAAAAACCTGATTTCATTAAAATCAGCATTTCTTCTGCGTAGACCAACCTTGACATATTCATATTGCCCAATGTACGATGTCAAAATTTGAATTAACTTTTTTTACTGATAGTCAACTATACTATAAGAAGTACATTATGCACATATTTTTTAATTCACATACACATCTGAAAGACGTGTATTTACCTCGCAAATCTTTACTTTAACACCTTTTCCCCAAAATCCTAAATTTTCTAGATTTCAGAAATCTATTCAAGTAGGCTTATAACGTCAATCCATGTTCTCTCCATTGAGAAAGGTCGAAATAAGTTGACCCCTCGTTTTCATCAAAGTCATTAGTCCCAGGTGCAGTCCTTTTCCTTTTCAAACTACCCGATGCTCCGACTCTCACCAAATCCAAATCAAGAATTAAATATTCTGAGCCATTTTATCTGCTTCTCGCTGTAATTTCTTTCGCATTGCCGGTCAAATATTTAAATAGTCCTGGAAATACAAGCTTAGTTCAGTGGTCTACTCTTAATTTATCAGTCAGTGTCAGTAGTAAATTGTTCCCTTAGGATTGGACACTGAACCTCGTCAAACACAGTATGGTATTAGTAATCAATGCACAGAACAAAATGTAGTAATTGTTGTCTCATTTACTATATTCTAGTTTTGTGGGGCACATTGAGATTACACAAATTCGTTTTGGTCAAACTTCAATAGAATTGTTACACGCAAGATATCCATTTGCTTGCGATTTATCAGTCTGATACTGAGTTTCGATCCATTGAATTGCCTGCTAACTGACTTTCTGTTTCCAAACTTAGGAAGTTTAAGATCTCCAAATTTGCCCCACGAGTCTGGACCTGATCAAGATATAATTCCCTACCGGGTAAGATTTCTGAGGACATTACAGAGGTAACTACAATTGAAAACTTGCATTTATATCCCGAATAGTGTTATTGCTAAAGCTTATCATCCGAAATTGATGATAAACCATAACCAATGTACTTTGACAACTTTGATGATAATGATAACTTTTGTGAAGATAACCAAATGGAATCGGAGCTAGCTGGTAAGCGAGCATCTTTACGCTGCCATGATGATGAAGAAATATAATAAAAATTCTTCCGACCTGTGTAATTGGTTAGTAGTTTTTACTTTTAATGCCGCAAAGAGTGCAGATGGCGGGTAATACTCTACTCAGTAATTCAGGCGTGCTGCCGTAGTTTCTCAAGTGGAATAATGTACGCTGTTTCTATAAGTGCGGGGACTGGACAGAAGATTTCTTTGGGCTGCCGGACACTGACATTGTCATGACACTTTGTCAATAAAATGTCCATTTGTCGTGCAAAAAATTAAGATGACATGTTTAGCCGAATTTGTCACTTGTCCATGTCAAATTGACATTTTGACATGTCATGTCATCAAAATTTCGAAAATTGACAAGGTGCCAACCATATGTGTCTGTACCTCATAATTAATTTTTGATGCGTAGAATAACAAATAACATATTACGAATTGAGGAAAGTACGTGTTTTATGCATTTTTAGAAATGCTTGGGAATTTGTGAGAACTGGTTTTGTGGGTGCTATAAAAACGAGTGTTTGTACATAATAACACTTCCGTTTTTGTATAAGCACGATAAATTGATTTTTTCGTAAAAAAAATAACAAGTTTTAGCAATTAAAAATTGCATTTGAAGGAATAATTTACTGGTTACACGTTTAATTGGCAAAAAAGGCATTTGCGTTCGTGAAGAATAAAAAAGCAATGCAAACTGAGAGCAATATTTCTGTTCTTCAGTTGTACAACAGACTTTGTTCAGACAACTTATCTGTGTCAAGTTTGTTAAGAATATTTTGCCATCAATTCTTTATACATTTAACATCGTGAGAGTGAAAGACGCAGTAGCCCTGCATTACCAATCTTATTGAAAATGATTAAAGTATTCAAGACTTTTTTGGTACACGAGCAACTCGTTTTTGGCGAACTTCTGTCAAATACCACCACGGGAACCTTATAAGGTATTTATTTTCATCCTTGCTTCGCGTAGTTTTTTATGTATACGGCCGCGCTCCGACGTGGCTTCTTGAATGATTTCCAAGTGCTGATGATGTGGGGAAAGTCTTGCGACAAGTTGTGCACTTGAAAGGTCTCTCTCCAGTGTGAACTCTCATGTGGACTACTAGACTGCCAGCATAGCCGAAAGATTTTGGACACAGGTTGCATTTGTGAGGTCGTAAGCGTTGGTGGCATGACATGATGTGTCGGTTGAGGCTGTTTTTCCGGTTAGCTTTGTAGTTGCACTGGGGACACTGATAACTTTTCTCCTCAGAGTGGACTCTCCTGTGTATTGACAAACCTTGCTTTTGCTAGAATGATTTGTAGCAAATATCACATGAGAAACGCTTTTCTCGACCATGGATCAGCTCATGCGTCTTCTTGTGTGCTTCCGTGTTGAACTCGTGTCCACACACAGAAAGGGAGCAGTGAAACGGCTTTTCGTCAATGTGACGCAGCAGATGAAGAGTTGGTCTGGGAGGTGTTTCCCCACAAAACAGACATTCCCATTTTCCTTTCGCCCTGCAACATAATAAATAGCACACAATTTAGTAAATATTTGCACAAAAGTTTCAAATAACATAACACAATCACAACAATTATTTTAACATGATTTAAAATAAACTTACATTTGAACAACTTATAAAAGCACCGCACTGCTTCCTTCTCACTCAACAACAGTTTTAAAGTTGAGTGCTTCCCTCACAAAATCACAACTAAAAACCTTGTACTTTTTTGAAAATAAATAAATACGACTATAATTACAATGTTCTCGCAACTTTGAGGAAAACTAATTGAAGTGCAAGTAGAGGAATCGCCAGGTTATAAAAGTTACAGCTCAACAAACACAAAAATATAGATAGGAGCATATTAGATCAAAGTTGAGAAGTGCTCGAAGCTTTCACAACAAAAAGCGTACTAAAATAGCCACAATCACAAATCCCAATTCCATGCACACCACTCCAATATTTCTTAGCCCATCATATCACAAAAAAATAGATAAGAAGAGTGGCTTTCTAGATCTTTTTGTACACGAACCGACAAGAATGGACCCCTCCAGCCTATTTGAATATTTTCATGTCTTAAATCAAGTTTATGTAAAATATGCAAATGACCCCAAAGCCAAAAGATAAGAAGACACGCTCACAATTTTATCGTACACATTTTGCATCTATTTTCTCCAATCCACAGTCAACCAATAAGCCTACCTGTGCTCCTATAACATTCATAGCTCACAATTGACAATTGTTCACATAGACAATAATGGGATAAAATGGTCATATCGCCACAAACTTTGATGACGGCTCTCATTCAAATCTCAAAATGTAGCACATCATCCCATGTCGCTCGACTACACAGCCATACCTTTTCCAAAAGTTGCGAAGTGACCAACCTTTCATGTAACCTGTATGCTTCATTACATTTCTTTTGGAAAAATTAAAAACATTTTATATGATGTATTTACTGGTAGGTAATAATTTTAAAAGATATAGTTGACCCAATACGAGAGGGCTACGGCACGTTTAACTTCAAATCATGACTTCGAAAGTCGCGCCTCCCGCCAAAACGGTTAAAGATATTAACTTAATTCTTTCTCATTCTGAGAGATAAGTAATGGTTCTATTTAGTCCTTTTTAGTTTTCTTCAAAAATCGAAACTGTTTTTGCCCTATTACAGCAGGTTTATATGCAAACAAGCATTACAAGATGCATTATTATGAAATTTGACCAGGTGTGCACTATTCATTTAAAAAAAATCAGTGCAGTAAAACAAACGAATAGACAAAACTCTCAAAAAGATTTTTCAGAATCCATCATATTTTTTTTCATTTGTATTTTTATAACTTTTCTGGCAAATCACAGTAAATCTTATTTACAAAGTCTACTAACGAGTTTTTTTAAATTTCTTTAAATAGTTTTAATTAGCATTATTTTCTTTTTTTTCATTTGCACATTTTTTTTAACTCGAAGATTTTCAATAATTTAATAGTTTATATTTTTTTCTTCTTTCTTCGAAAAAAAAATGGAAATACAGTTTTTGTTTTTGTTTATTAAGAAATATCAATTCATCATCATCGTCATCATCATGATTATAATTTACTTTTTTGTAATTTTTTAAAACATTTAATTTTTTTTACAATTTGTAGGAATTTATTTTTTTGCAACAGTTTCACACCTTTATTTTCAAAAGTGTAGTATATTTTTTTTAGATATATTTTTTTCAACATTTCTCTTTCAGAATAATAGATTCTTTTTTATTTTTCTTCAATTAAAATTATTCATTTTTTTATAATATTTAATTATTATTTTTTACTTATTTACATTTTAATTATAATTAGAATAATAATTAATTTGGAACGTTCATCTTCATGGTATATCATCATCATCATCTTAAATAAATATTTTTTTACTCTTTTAATTAACTTTCTTAATTGTTTTTTTTATCTTTCTTAAAATATTTAACATGGTAATTATATTTTGATTATAATTATTATTTTTATTTAAAAAGAAGGGTTGTGTCTTTATCATTTTTTTTGTGTAAGCCTCAAAAAAACTTACAATTATAAACTATTCTTAACTTAACATCATTGATTCTCTTAACACTTAATTGGAATAATTTAATTATTTTTAACTAAACATGATTATCATCAGATTTAACTTTAATATATAGTCAAGTTTGGTGGTGGTGGTGGTAGTGGTAGAAGTACTAAACAATTTTATCATCATCATTAATTATTATATTTTTTTCTATATTTAATAGTAATAAACACTCCTTAATTAATTAACTACATTTAAAAATTTAATTTTTAAAGCTAGCACAGCTGTTAGCAGCATGGCAGCCTGATAACAATTTTTTTTGTGCGATTGTCTCTATTCGATAGTGAAACACGAAGACATTTTTTGTTTAAATAGCTTAAAATGTGTGGTACGTTGCTAAGAAACAATTTTACAAATATCTCTTATTAATATGCAAATTAATTTTTTTTCACCTAATTTGCATAACAACAGCAACGTAAATAAATTGTTTCTTGTCAACCGACGGCACACATAAAGTTAACCTTTTTTAAATGTGTCATATATTTTTGGGGTAATGTGTATGTATAGTGATGATATATATATATGTATATTGATTGATTATGATGATTATAAAAATTATCTTTTAAGATAATTATCTTTTTTTCCTCAGTGACATTTTTTTAAACTTGTTTAAAAATGTTTGCAAAGTTGTTGTAATATATTTTTTTTAAAGGAAAACATTCAGTATAGCTTATGCATAAATATATATATATTTAATGGATATATATTACTTAACTAATAGTATTTTTAATATAACTTTTTTTTATAAACCTTGATCACATAAAATGTATGTCTAGATGATTTTTGAATAACATTTTTATTTTCAAAACGATTCAGTTGTCGGAAAAATAGTTTAGATGAGTTTTTTTAAACCTTTTTTGTATCTTTTTTTTTCTTTAAACTTTAACAACGAACGAACGAGCCCGAAAGATGATTGGCGAAGAAGTTAAGTGGATATTTAGTTTTTAAGGAAGAAAGGAGATGTATAGGGTGGTGGTGGTCGGTGATTGCAAAAAAAAATTGGCGGGAAATTTGGCCAATGTGGGAAAAAAAATTGAAAGTAAGAAATATTTCCAATTTATATAACTGTTAATATTTAATTGTGTAGTAACGAGGCGATGACGACGGTGTAGAAAGTGCTGCTGATTAATTTTTTTTAGTAAGTTGAGTGGTGGTGGTGGTAGTGAGAGAAAGTTAGTTGTTGTGGAAGAGACCATTTAATCACTTAATATATTTATTAATGTTTTTTTTGTACGAGGAAGAGAAAACTATTCAGTTTTTTAATAAATAATTTAAATATGGAAAAACAATTTTTTAAGGAAAATGGCAGCAATGGCAAATGGAAATTTTTTGTTAATTATTTATCTTCAAACAAAATGGCAGCTTTGTTAGTGGAAATTGTACAAAAA
Organism: Entomobrya nivalis; assembly: GCA_034695485.1. Taxonomy (NCBI): domain Eukaryota; kingdom Metazoa; phylum Arthropoda; class Collembola; order Entomobryomorpha; family Entomobryidae; genus Entomobrya; species Entomobrya nivalis. The sequence goes on along the minus strand of JAQFZH010000141.1, from coordinate 24,816 downwards.
AAATAATGTACAGGATTTGAAGGTGGGTGTTGGGGTTGGTTAGGGCAAGGGTTGAACCAGTCGCACTTCCAGTTTTTCGCAGGAACAATAATAATAATTGATAATATAATCTCTGGATAAAGTTGCTGTTGAAGTTGACATTACACAAAAAAAATAACATTGGCGAACAAGAAAATTAAATGAAAATAAATTAAAAATTAATCAAACTGATTAATTTATCGTAATAAATATAATAATAATTAAATATAAATATATCGTCGTTATCATCATCATCAAAAGTTGGATAGCATACTGACATGTATTTTTTTGTGTAAATTGTAAAAATGTTTTTGACTCACTTTTTGGCATGTTCATGTTTTTTTATAAATTCATAATTAATTATTTTGTTAAAGATTAACTTAATAATAAATTTAATTGTCAAAGATTTTCTTTTTTAAATTTAAATGGGAGAGAAAAAAAAGGCAAATAATTATTTTTTGTCAATTTTTTTTTCAAGGTTAAGGCTCCACCTAACTCAAAAAAAAACCACCCCTAACGACGAAGACGACAATATTTTTTACAATAATAATAATTAACTGTGTCAATATATATTTTTAATCAGTCAAGTGTTTTAAAAATAGATAGATAAACGAATATATACACACACGCACGCACACACACAATATATATATTTATCTCTATTTAATTAATATTATGATTATGCATTAGATTGTTTTTTTTGACAGTTCTCTTTTTTTTGGATGATTTTCACAGAAAAAATTATAATAATTAATTAGGATACATAAATATATATTTTTTGTTGCCACAATTAATTTTTAATTTAAAAAAACAAAAGAATGGAATGTTGGTTATTTTTTTTAAATTGTGGTCAACACACACGCAGTGTTTTTTAAGCAATTATCTAATTTTTTTAGTATAATTTTACTAACGTTTTTTTAAATATCATGGTAAACATTTTGAAGAAGAGAACAAGGTTTGTTTGGTGTGGTGTGTGTGTGAGTGGTTATTTTTTTAAACATTTATTCTGCTTATAATTTTAATTTTCTTCTAAAAATCGTTTACTGTTTTTTTGCCCGCATAACTTTGTCAAAAATGATGAGAACACTTTTTTTAAATTTTGTTGACCAGCCAACAAACCGGGTGACCAGAGAATAACAATTATCATCATCAACACTTTTTTTATTAATTGTCTTCTAAAATATTTTTAACTGTTTTTTTCGTTGATGAATTTAAATAACATGCCATCTGTGTATTAATTGAACAAACAACTTTTTAATATTGTTTTTGCTTTCTCCAAGTGCAAATGTGTGTGATTGATGATGTGATTGTGGCATTAATTGTTTTACTGATTTAAAAATGTCCATTAATTTTTTTTTCAAAACAATTAAAATTTTGTGCATTTTTTTTTCATTTAAATATTTTACGCGCGCTGGCAAGGCAAAAAAAATGCTGGGAAAAAGCATTTTTTAATTATATATTTTTTGATTATTTTAGCTCGGCGAAGAAGAGACGACGACGTTTTCAAGTTCAAGTTGAGTTGAGTTGAGAGAGAGAGAGAGATGAAGTTTTGAAGAAGAAGACGAGAGAGAGAACCTATCCTAAAGTTCTGGTCAGATAATTTTTTGACCATAAAAAGATATGGGCGGCGTTGTGTGTTGTGTAAGTAGTATGTTTTTTCTTCCTTTTTTTGATTGTTTGTATTTATAATATAATTAATACATATATATAAACTGACATTAAACAACAAGATTTCTTTTTAAATATTATTATATATATTTATATTTAAATATTTAATAAAATTGATACACATTTTTTTCTTTTGAGAGTTTTTTTGTTTTTTATATAATCAGACGTTAATCTCACAGCCCAAATCTTTTGAAGATGAGATCCTTTCCTTTGGACAAAATGGATCCCTCCCCGCCTCCCTCAGCTCCCGCTGCGCCGGCGCCGCCGCCACCCCCGCCAATGTTATGAGTCATGTCGGAAAACTTTTGCATGAGACCTCCCGTCGCATCGGTGAGCACACTGGGCAGTTTGCTCGTTAATGGGTTGGCACTTAATCCGGTTGTGTTGGCGGTACTTGTCACTGTTGACGTCACTTTGGGATCTTCCGAATGGTGGTGACCACCTCCACTGCTGTGGGGTGGAAGGTGGTGGTCGGAGTGCTCCGTCACAGGACTGAACTCGGGCAGGACGGGCACGCCGCGACCAGCACGATTATGCGGATGGTGAGACCCTCCTTTGTCGTCGGGATGATTTGCACCGGGACCGGAAGACGCTGATGAACTTGGACCACCTCCTCGACCGCGACCTCTACCACCTCTCGGGTCCGCTTGACCGTCGTAGTGGTTCCTCAACTGTGAAGATAACCACAGAAAAAAAAAGAAAAAAAAACACAAGGTTTTTCCAAATGTCAGTTAAGGTTGCCTTTTCCCATTTTTTAATTTAATTAATTATTTTTTTAAAATAATTATTGGTCATTAGTAAATTGTATTATTAATAGTTTTGTTCTAACTGTCAATGCATGCTACCAAGTGCTGAGCAGTAATAAGTAGTAGTAAGTAGTATAGTAGTAGATATATAGTTTGTGTGTGTATGCACGTGGGCGTATAAAACAAACAAGGTTTTTTAATATCCACCCACGCACATAAGCACATAAACCAGAAAAAAAATATACTGTGAGTGCCGATATTATTAAAGTTGCTAAAAAAAATTAGTAAAATAGTAAAAAAAATAGTTTCTGCAAAAAAGTTTTTAATTATTTTTTTGTGCTTCCTAATAAAAAAATTTAACTATTATATATTTATAGTTTTTTTTCACTACAGTTATATATAAACTATAATATATTATAAGCCAACAAACGATATAACTGTTCTGTGGCGATAAAAATAGGTAAAGAGGTCAACAAGATAGTTAAGTCAGTTTTTTTAGACTCCAATTTAATTTTTTTCAAAAAATTATATATTTTTTAAAAACTTTTGCTGCTAAAAATACACAAAAGCAAGTTTGAATCTGTTTAAAAAAAATCGGCACTCTGCTTTTACTACACAACTATATTTTTTTAGTATTATTTTTTGTGCTGCTATATATTATTATGCTAACCTATTTTATCAAGAAAGCTTTGTATGATCTTCTAGAAAAAAAAATTTGTTAGTTTGATTTTCTTTTTTTTTAAAGATGTGATGAAAATTGATTTTTTTTTAAATTCTGTGTGTGTGCTGAGAAAGAAGATAGATTCGAGAGACAAAAAAAGAAGAGCTCTCTTAGCAGCATGCATTGGCAATTATTATTGCAATAATTATCATAATAATAGATTTAATTAATATTTAAATATTTATAGAATTTATGATGTGTCGAGTAAAAAATATCTCCACATATTTTTTTTTATAGAAATTACTATATTGTTATTATGATTTATATTGTAACTCATATAGTAGTAAGTATATTTTGAAGTATGTTACGTATATTTTTTTTAGTATATATTTATAAATATGAAATAGTCAATTAAGATATATTTATATGTATGACAAGCATATATATAAATATAACTTTAACTTCCTAGCCGAAAAAAAATAATAATTAAAAAGAGAGTATATTTCCAAAAGTCTACACAAAACGGAAGAGAGATAGATAGAGAGAGAGAGAGCTCTAATATATATCGAGAGAATAGTACATATTTTTACCAACCTACAAAATCTGAACAACATGTTATTATTTTTATTAATAGTATTTTTGAAATGTTAAAAGCCCTCTGTGGTTTTTATATTGCTACGGCTCAAAAATCCTTCAATCAATCAATCAACAAGATCAAAAAAACAACACTCTATTTATAGTTATATATTTAGATAGATATGTACAAGATATTATATATACTTGTCCTATTCTTGATAAGAGAGGAATAAGACAAGAAGAGAGAAATTACTGAGAGCGAGAAAGAGAGATAGATAGATAGAGAGAAAACAGTCAAAAATATATATATTTATCAACCAACACAAGCGGATCCAGTAACTCCCACAGTGTCAAGTCAAAGAACGGAGGATTTATTTTTTATTAATAATTAACTTGGTCGTTTTAGTATAGATCAAAGAAAAATATGTATTAGTGCAAGAGAAAATGGACCATAGGGAAATTTTATCCGTTGGTTATTTTTTTAAGTTGCACTGCATTTTTGAGAAGAAAAGTAATGCAACTTGGAAAAATGATTAACGGACAATTTTTCCCGGTGGTACTTTTTCTCTTGCACTACCACATTTATATTTACGGAAAATATATTTGGAGACTTTTTTTTGGAGACCCCAACAGACTTTTTTATTGGAAAGTGTTATTTCTCATGCTTATTTAACTTTTTATCTAAAAAAATAAGTAAACCGTGCCAAGGGCCTCCTCCTAAATCCCCTGTCCGTTGACTTTCATGTGAAAAATCACAGATCCTTCTTTTTAATACCAAATTACTCACTATGCTATATATTTTTTTTAAATAATATATTCACAGTCCAGGATAGAGTTTATATTTAGAATTCAATCTTTTTTTCCGGGAAATATATATATATCAATATATAATATATAGCTATTATATAAACGTTCCTTTTCAGGTAGTCTGTATGTACGTTTCATTTTTTTTCTTGGCAGTGCTGTGCCGTAACAATAATAACTAAAATAACAAAATAAAGATAAAAAAATGAAAAGACGGGCGATAGAAAAAAACTAAAACACGTTCACTTTTTTTAAGTAAAAAAATCTACCACTCAATCAAATCACAACTAAAACAGAGAGAGAGGGTATATATGTACGTAAACTATTTATGTATATGATATATATTGACCACTTTTGGATATATTATGGACACATTGGGAGAAAAAAAACATACGTGCTACGTATATTGTATCATCATTTCGTTGTTTTTTTTGGCTACACATCCATTCTACACAACTACGGTGGTGTTCTAGATAAAAAATAATAATTAAAGAGACTTCTACAAAAAAAAATCTTGTTACGATATATATTGTACACTCTACTACAAATATATAATACATATATCTACATAGGTCACTACGGAGAGAAGTGGGTGGCAGAGAAACGACCGATATTTTCAATTCTTATCGATTAAGAAAAATCTTAAATTTTGATCTTCAATTTTCAATTGGAATGTATTGATTATATATCATCTTTTGGGAAATATCTGTCGTTTCACATTTAAAAAATTACACACGTTTTAATTTTTGAGGGGATTTTTTTTTCTGATTTTTTAGGTGAAGGTTCGAAAACACTGCAGAAAAAGAAGCTTAGAGAGAGAGATGCGTAGACAGACATACATGTAAGGAGAAAGCTACTGATTGATATATATAGCTAGATACATAGATAGACACACAGAGAGAGAAACACAAGAGCATATTTTTGATTGACACACACGTGTTAAAAAAAGGGGGCATGTCACACTACAAGAGACATCCCAAAGCTGATAGAAAAATACAAAAAGAAAAAAAAATTAAAAGGTAAAAAAAAATATTTCAAAATGATAAAAAATAAGTAAAAGGGGTTACAGCCTTTAAAAGTCAATTAGTTAATTAATTATTTTTTTGTTTTTTAATATATTTTTTTGTTAAAAATTAATTTAGTGCGCAGAGAGAGAGAGAGCATTGAGAACAAAAAGCAGCTATTCAAAATGGGAAGCGTTTGTGGAAAGAGTTTTGTTTGTTGTTGTTGTTGTCAACTTACCTCCGAGTGTTCGAGAGGATAAGAGGCGTCTAGAGAATAGCAGCGGCGTACAGAGAGAGAGAATCATAAAAAAAGACAGAGAATATTTTTTGTTCAGAGAGAGGAGCACAACATCAATCAGGGAATAGTGCAATTGAACAAGCCATGAGAGAGATAGAGAGAAAGAGAGAGAATATATATTTAAGATATATATAAAATATATATAATTTTTAGATATATATGGTCTCTATAATAATATATATATATGGATATGGGAGGTAAATTTGGCAGTGGCAGCAGTGCTTCCCAAAATTATAGTTGACCCACTCCAGAGAAGAGGCGTAATAGTTATATATTTTTTTTATATAAGTAGAAGCACACCGCAAAATTGAGAGAGAGAGAGACATCGAAGGCACATCAAGATATTTATAATATATATGTATAATAATAATAGATATAATAATAATGTTTAACGGTAGTGAAAAAATAAATAATAAAATTAAATAATAATATTCATAAGAGAAACAGGTGAGAGACGACACACATTCACACTGTGTGCGAAATATATATAGCGAGAGACACCCAATCAGTCTGTCAACGAGTTATTTCACACCAATTGAAAGAGAGGAGTAAAAAAAATTGCACACGGGGGTGGGTGGTGGCTGGCAGTGGGTTAAAAAAAGGGTTTACATTTTTTGGTGGTATTTTGCTTTGCATTGCAAGTTGCCAGGGTATACACGTACAAAAATATTTATTAAAATGGTTGCCATTTTCAAAAAACACACTCAGCAGCAAGGTTTACAAAAACACAAAAACACTGTTCGAAAAGAAAGTGAAAGGTGAAAGTTTTTTTTTACATGATGTACAGTCCGGACATTAAGTATAATCATAATGGACATTACGAAAACCAACCGGGGGCATCTTGGAAAATAGCTAAAAAAATTAGAGAGACTCAAGTCATAAAAAAAATTGTTGGTCTGACTGTTTCATAATTTGCTAATGAGAAAAAAAATCAACGAACTTGTTTGAACTTTTGATTAGTTTTTTTTTTGGTCTGATGAAATCCGCTAATCCTTTTGGATTAGATTAATTAAAAATGTCATTATTATCATCATGATGTGAAATAAGTCGAATCAAGACGACTACTACACCCATTCCTCATACTTTAATTATTTTTCTTCCGTACCAAAATAAAAACCAAATATAAAAAAGATAAGTAGTTGTAAAAAAAATAAAAAAATAAGTAAAATAAATATAAAAATAAAGTCAATATTATATATTTTTACGTATCATTAGTCACATAGGGAATTAAAGGGGGTGGGGGGGAAGTCTCATACTGAAATTAATAATAAGAATAATAAGGCTTTTTTTGTTTTGTTTTTTGGTGAGACAAGGAAGGAAATATATTAATTATTTTTTTTAATAAGAGAAAAATATAATAATAATATTTAAATTTTTTTGAGTGGGGAATAATAATAATATAACATACATATATAATATATATATATAGATATATAGTAATAATATATAAGATACGAAAAAATAAAAATAAGAAGAAGAAATATATGATAAGAATAATAATATATTTATATATATATAATATATATATAGATGATACATAATGATAATCAAAAATAAATAATATACATGTAGGTATTTATAATTAAGATAGATTATAGAAGTAGATAAATAATTTTAGAATAATAATATGAATGAAAATGAGCAATAAAAGGAATGACTGTTTTATTTTCTTATGTCGCTGAGACGCGGAGATGATGATTCGCTCCTAAAAAAACTGCACTGCATTCTTTTGATTTTCTGTCTTTTGAATTATTTTTGATTTTCGTTAAATTTTTTGTACGCATTTTTTTGTCAATAGTTGCCTTGTTAAGATGATCTGTTACCGTGTTTTGGATTTTTTTTTTGGAAGAGAAAAAAAATCTGTGCTCTGTTTTTTTAGGAAATATCTTCCTACCTTTTCGTGCGCCTCTCTCGTCTCTCGGATGAGGTGGACCGTGACCCCCAGCGGCACCCTCTCTGGGAGGGGGTGGCGGTCCACGTGCTCCAGGACCTGGGGGTCTTCCACGGTGGTCAGGTGGACCCAGATGTGGGGGCATACCAGGACCACCCCTTCTTCCTCCACCTCGTGCTCCACCGTCGTAGTCGGGAGGAGCTTCGGTCAGAAAGTTGGACGGTACTAACCCACGAACACCGTTTAACTCACCCATGAAAAAACCATCGTCATCCATGTCACCGTATACGTAAATTATGTCGCCCGTCACAAACGACAACTCCACCTGCAATATTAACAGAATAACCAAAAATAAAAATTATTAGTTATCAAACAATACATGTTGGTTGGATTGATGATGAAAGACACAGGTGAGAAGGGGGGGTCTTCATCATCATCATGATCATCACCTCGGAGTCAACGTTGGGCGAAAGTTCTTGTGGGTCGTAGTCGTACAAAGCGACCATTTTCTTTACAGGCATGTTGGCATAAATGTCTCCCCATCTGTCTCTTCCCATCGCACGTCGTTCCCGACCACTGACTAGGGGCTCTCCTGTTTCCTGCTGTTTTACCATTAAAAAATATATCACTCAGAAAATTATTGTTAATGGGGCATTCTGAGAAGAAGAAGAAATTGTGCACTTGCACGTTACAATATTTTTTGTACATACGCTTAAGAACTCCTGTGCCATTCTCTCGTCGTCGGCAGGTATTTCCGAGACCATGTTACAAGGTACATAGCCCCTTCTCCCGTTTGCCTCACCCCAGTAAAAACCATCAGCATCCTTTTCCCCGTAAATCTACAGAGTAGCAAATCAATCCATTAGCATTTCTTGACTAATCGATATATGTCTAGCCATTTTACAGAGGAAATATGCAGGAGAGCAAATACCTTAATTGTCTGTCCTTCTCTAAAGGGAAGTTCTTCCTCACAGGCATCTGGATTGGGAGACATGGACTGAGGATCGTAGTCAAACAACGCCACAAAGAGACGATGGCGAACTTCCGTGGGTCTTCCAGGTCTTGGGGGCCTTCCTCTTTGGGCATAGAATTCGTCCATGGGGGGACCACCCATTTTGGAGCGGGGATTTGGATGGCCATGCTGCTGTTGCTGTTGTTGTTGCTGCTGCTGCTGCGGATGACCCGGAGGAGGGGCATGGGGTGGATGATAACCTCTTGCGGTAATAGGCCGATCAGGTAGGACTGGCATTGGTCTGCCCCGTGGATCCGGTGGTGGGAAGCGGGATCCCATGGGCGGTTGTTGATGAACCCCCATCCTTCCCCCAGGAGGTCCTCCACCAGGTCCAGGGCGTTCTATGTCTTTAGTATTTTCTGGAAGATTAGTATGGACACGACAAAAGGGCCCAGGGTAAGAGCACACGCAAGTGTAAAGGGGAACAAGGATAAAAGCTTACCTAAACGAGGCATACCCATATGATAAGCACCTAACTCACGGTCACTAAAGCTCTCCTCACCTTCCATTAGTGGGTGACGAACACCGCGCCGCGGTAGGCTGTTTTGGGTTGGAATCTGTTCCATCTTCACCACAAAATCATCATCATCATCAGATGCACATTTAAAGGAGGTACATTGCGGGGGCGTGTATTTCATAATTAAAATGTAGATATTTTTTACCTTGTGCCGTCTGCCTTTCAACACTTGAGCAGGGATAACGATGGGTATACTATCTGAAGAGAGGCTATCACGAGATTTAGTGCGCACTGTCACTTGTTTGGGGATCACACCTTGAAATCGGTTCAGGTCTAATAACGCGTGGTCACCTTATCACAAAAATAAAATAAAATATTTTAATTAGATACAAGCAGCTTATCGTATTGATTATTATTTGTTTGGGGCATTGTGAAAAATAAAGGCTCTACTTTACCTGATGGACTATCAATCTCAAGAATTTTCCTTCCGTCTGCAAAGACAGCATATCCTGTGACAACGGCCCCATTGGATGTGCCCGCTGTGACGGGATGCCACGTGACTAGAATTGTGTTGTTTTGAGGACCCGGCTCTACTTGGACGTCCACAGGTGGGTCAGGTAGACCTAAACATCCTCGGGGCAAACCGAGACAACCATCATTATTTTACCCGTGTCACCAGAGAGAAGGGATAAAATAGGTAAAAAATGGCATGCAGAAAGCAAGGAAGGCTGGTACCTTTTGGAAGTGTTTTGAATTCTGTGTGCGATGATAGCTTCTCCATCTGCTTGCTACTCTTCTCATCGAAATGGGGTGCCTTAATGTTTTTAGATCTAACTGTCACGCGGTACGTTGTGTTGGGGGTTAATCCTAATTTATTTTTTAATTGACATAAAAAATGCAAATTTAATTCTATCTATTAAAATATTTTTTTTGGGAGGTTAAAAAAAATGTCACTGCTGGTAGCCTACCCGTAATGGTATGTCGATATACTCCCGGTTTGACTGTTCTAATTTCCACGTTATTTACACAGACGACGTGCTGATAATTGCTATTGCTGGGCAGCCACGAGATGACTGCTGACGTACTAGTAATTCCAGAAGCTCTGACACATGAAGGCGCAAGTGGGGCGTCTTTTCCGATAACCATAGTACAAGCGGCATCACGAGATGACCTCCTGTTAGGCGTTACCGACCTAACACTAATTCTATGGGGCTGTACACACATACAACACACACACAACTACATTATTTACAAAATCTGACAAAATTAAAATTCAAAACTCAAATTCAGAGTCCCCAAAAAAATTAATATGAATATGAAAATACGTACAGTCAAACCAACAATTAGTATAGACTACAGCCCCCCGACTAAAAAAACCAATCATGGGCCTCATATAATCTAGTCAGTTGTATGAAAGTTAATTAGAGACCCACTATTGCTATTTCTTTAGCCATAAAATAATTGTTGGTTGGACTATAATTTTGCAGGTAATTTTCTCATCTCATCTTGTCATCGATAATAAATTGGACTAGATAATAATTATAGTTATTATTTATGGTTATTATTATTGTTGTGTGGGGAACATACCCGATTACAATCTACACCTTCTACAAGAGCACGTGTTCTTTCGTTCGCCTTAACAGTACACCTGAGAAGCCCATTAACGTAGACTTGGTAGCAGTCAACACTACCAGGCGGGCAGTCTGGAGGGTTCCATCCGATTAAAATGCTTTTGTTTAGTTGTCTCTCTAGTGTGAGTTGAACAGGTGGAGGTACTAGCACCGAGAAGAATAAATCTATGAGTGCCAAGTATTGAAGTTGTCTTTTGTTACTACACTAGAAAAATAGCCCTAAACACTATGGAAAACTTGCAACAGTGCAGTGCAGTGGTCTCCACCACCACCACTCTGCACACTAATTCTTAATCATCACAATTAATTTTTTTAATTAAAAAAACAAAGACATACTTCCAGCAGACATGCAGCAGTGGCATATATATTAGTATTATTATCTGGATTACAAATGTTAATTTTAAATTTCAAACTGTAAAATTTGCTAATTAGTGATATTATTATTAATGAGCATACTCTCGATAATAAACAGTACAAAAAAACATCGCCACAGGGTTCAAAGTACTTGGAGGCCATTTTATAAAATAAAATAAAAATATATTAAAAATTATAATATCAACGTAACCATAATATAAACAGTACGTGCTAATTTTTTTAATAACGTAAAAAAATAGGAACGAACGCTACAATTTTTTTTCTAAACTCTCTATCTGATAGTCAGACTAGAAAAAATGGAAAAAAAATTAACCAACTTTTTAAATCAAATTAAATATTTGGTAAATATGAATATAATTGATATTTACGGACTAGTCGTAACGTAAGCTACTTATATATTTTTTTGATACTATTTTTTTCCATAGTAAAATTTCTACATATCTACAAAACTATTACAATGACAACCAGCAGCGTTACAAAAATTATAAAATATATATAAGTATATCAGGTATAAAATGTTGGTTAGTGTAGACATACCTTGCTTTTCCGGATCCCCGTCGTCGTCAATAATGTCTTCAAGATCCAGATACCCGTATTCCTCTTGCCTTCGGTGCATCAGCTCCTCTGTATCAGTTTTTTTTTTCAGAGGAACAAAAAAAATAAGTGTATTTATTATTTTTGTGAGAAAAAAAAAATTCTCATTAAAAAATTGTCATCATCATAATTATCATAAATGTATATTTTTTTATTAAACAAAAAAAATAATGAAGTACTTTGTTTCAACTACGTTTTTTGGTCGTATTTTTTTTACTACTCTGTTTCCAAATAAAGCTAAGTATTTCACAATTTACTTTAATAACAATAATACGTAATTATATAACAATGATATCTATGTCTGTGCGTTTTTTTAGAAACAAAAAAAAAATTAAGAAAAAAAAATTACACCACAGCTTTTTTTTCTACTCTACCAACCAAATAAAGAACAATGATAATAATTGTTGTACATTCTCAATATCAAAAGTGAAAGGGCCCATAAGTCTGCTAAAAGTGCCTGTATCAATAAAAACTAAATAACAATAATAATAAGTATGTACTATTTCCGTGTCTCTGAATAAACAACAAGAGCACATGAAAAACAAACAACCAAATATTTTTTTTAAAGAGGAAATTAATTAAACAAATTTAAAAAATAATTTTAAAAGGTTTATTTTATTTTTTGATAAAATGGAGAATTTTTTTTTGTACCGCATTTTTTTTTCTCCAAAAATAAAATAAAATTGGAACACTATTTTTATTTATCATGTCACATTACTCAACAATTAAATAATGGGATAAGTGGTGGTGGTGATGATGATAATTTAGTGGTTTGGTTTGGTTTGGTTTAAAATATGCGGTTGATATCAGATATGGTGTGATTATGTGATTTACAAAATATATTTTGTAGTAGAAGTAGAGAAGAAGAAAAGGGTTAAAAGTCTAAGATGGAGGTTTTTTTTTTGTCATCATGCTTCTTGCTTGACTGAGGTTTTTTTTTGATAAGCACAGCTTATCTATCAATGCTCACTTTTTTTTTAAATACTTGACTTTTTGAGAAAACTCTACATATAAATATATAAACTATATTTTAGGTAATGTATACAAAGGTAGCATATAATGTATATATATATGTAAATTATTTATGTTTATAAATAATAATAATGCCCAGAGAGTATTTTATTGATTGACATTCTTTTTTAAAAAAATATGTTGGGATTTTTATTATTATTTATTTTTTTGTTGTTGTGAAAAAAAAGCTTTGTACAAGGTGTGAGTGAACACATCATTGTGTGATAGCATTGAACAAACCTCGCATCCTGAAGGCATCCGTTTGATTTATCTTCAATGGAGGCAACGTTCTCTTAACACGCCTTTGTTTATTTGTAACTACAAAATATACATAGTTTTTCAACACACATACAAACCACACACACAGAAAAAAATGTTTTTCTTCCTTTTTTCTCCAGAGAAAAAAATATAATTAAATTATAATTAATTATAATTAAACTGAAAAATAAAAAACCTGAGACTAGACCCTTTCCCTGACAAAATAAAAATATTTAAAAATATTTTTTTAAAGATGAAAGGGCTGACGACATGACATATTTTTTGTACATATTTAATTTTTTTTAGATATTTTTTTATATTTAGAAAAATAGCCTGTTTTTTGTATATTTTTTTTGACGAAGGACAAAGATTTTTTTGAGTAGAGAGATAAAAAGTAAATAAAAGTGTTAGTAAGTTGTATTTATATTTTACGTGATTTACCGATGATCAGCCTTTGAGATTCATCCCCAATATCCCTGGCATGGTCAAAGTCTAGAAGGGATGTAGAGAAGCAGTCGTCCGTGTCTTTGATTCCCAACACTACCTGTTGATGAAACTCAAGTAAGTCTTCGCCCACGAGGCGCTCCACATAATTGGATGGAACAAGGCCACGTCTCCCATCCAAAAGTTCCCCGTCAAGAAATCCATCCTATTTTTTCCCAACCAAAAAAAAAATATCACGAATAAAATAACTAAGCACTCAATTTTATTTTCTCTTTTTTCATTTCTATTTCTGTAATCATCATCATTACTGTGATTACATCTTTTTTGCCAACTCTCCCAGGAAAAATGAAGATAATCAAGAGAAAAAAATTGATTGGAATTTTCGAGGGAGAAAAAAATGAAATGAAAAAAATCTAAGCTTGTGTACACACGCCTATTATTATGTATTTATAGTTTTTGTACATATTATCTAGCATGTTTACGCAATTATCTTTTCTGTCTGCTTTTTCCTATTTTTGGTTTTTTTTAAGCACTAGCTTTCAATTCTTTTCGTTACATTTTAACTCACAAGATGATGAATGAGCATTCAACAAAAAATCATCATCATCTTTTTTTCGATTTCAATCATCCAGCTTATTCGGCAGTAATGTACTTTTCTCTGGAGAGCGAGAATCAGGAAGAGAAAAAAATAATGAAGACATGCTAGACATACAGTTTTTTTCAAATGTAATCAAATCAAAAGGGAAGTAGGTAGGTAGAAAATAGGGGGGAAATACATAATAATAATAGAGCGTTGAAGCATCCATGGAAAATCAGTTAATAATACAGAATGAGAGTAAAGGAAAAAATAAAGACAAAAATTGTAGAAAAAAGAAAGAAAGCGCTGTCTTGCAAAGTCGCTCCAGATGGAAGCTGGTGTAGGCGAACTTATTGCAATTTTTGTAGAAGGAAAAAAAATCAAATTGTAAGTAGGCAGAAGAATAACATTTTTTTCTTGTTCAGTCGGTTCGGTTGCTCAATCTCACAGAGTCAAAATTACACTTAGCTATTTAACTATAAAAAAGGATGTAATAAAGTCGCGAGAAAAAAATCAATTTTTTATTGATTTTATTTTTTGTAAAAAGAGAGACATATTTAAGCATAATCAAACTAATTTATGAAAAAAAAATCCTCTACTTATCCAGTCCACATAACAGAATATTATGAAGGGTGGCAAAATAAATATTAAAAAAAACGATAAAATAGACAATTGTTCATTTTGAAATATTTTTGCTTTTTCCTTCAAACTCTCCTCGTGTCTTTCTTGATATATATTATTTTTGGAAAGAAAGCTTGAAAGAGAAAGTGAGTGAAAGTGTGTAATGAAGTTATTGAAAAAAGGGAGGAAATAAGGTCACTGACTGGATGACAAAAAATGACTTTGTTCCGTACAAGTTGATTATATATTGATGGTATGTTGTACATATGCCACATTAAAGGTACATAGAAATGTTTTATTTTTTCAATGCCTACAAAATTATTATGTTTTTTTTGTCTTTTTAGTTTACCTCATCCATGTTTCCCCAGACTAGTACGTAGTCACCAGCGTTGAGATACAGCTCAGCTTCTGGATTCTCATTGGGAGATTGGTGGAAGGGATCGTAGGAGTACCTGCGAAAAAAAAATATAAAATCCCGGTCAAAAATAAATACATTACCAATTTTTATTTAAAACAAACTTGTATTCATGTATGTATGTCTGTATGTAAAAACTGCAAGAGAGGTAAATCCTCAACCCTCCTCCGTAAAGCGTACACCTACCTACCCCATTCAATTTGTATGGGGGAAATAGCGACAAGTACAAATACTAATAATTATCATGATGATAATCATCATCATCGATTGCGTTTACATTGACTAGTGGATATATTGCATTGAAAAGTTTACATAGAGAGAAATTTGTTTCCAGGTATTTAGCATTTTTATCCCTGGTGGGTGCTTGTCCCCGCACATCCTTTCACAAGATCAATTAATTACCATTTTGTAGAGTGCATGCCCACACATGTATCTGTACACATGATCAATTAGCTTTTACACAGATGCACACACAACCTTTGTTCAAATGAAACAAGTTTTTTCCCAGAATCTCAAAAAACCAAAAAAAAAACCCCATACCCCCTCCCCCCCCTCAGGACTCTAAAACTGGGAACAAGTGAGCGAAAATCATCAAATTTTATACAAAAAAAGAAGGAAGGAAGGAAGAACACAAGTCCATTCAACCTTGAACCAAACCAAAGTTAATATTTACCGTCGTGATGAATAGAACAAGAGAGGTGAGGTGAAAAAAATATCATAGAGCAAGCAACACTAATATATATATTCATATGACATGTGTATTGCATATATATACGTGTATAATAAATTGAATTACATTTTGAAAGATGAATTCACTCGTGGCGCACGTTGCTCTATATTTACAAGTTGGTGTTTTTTGGTGTTTTTACCGTTTTTACACACAAAAGAGATACACAAAGACACACACTATTTTTTACACACAAAAAGCAAGCCAGCTACGTTATATATATTTTTTCTGTTGCTTCTAACCACACACACAAATACACAGACTTTTTTTGCAACATGTGAACACTAATTAATTTTTGAACAAAAAAATAATAAACTGATTGACTACTCGGACTATGAGTGGGATGGGTGGTGATGGTGTTTACGTTGATTTTGAGCTGACGGGTTTCTCTCTTTTTTTTGTTCAAAGGGTTATCTTGTTTTTTAACTTGATTGACTACACACGAAAATAATAGATATAATAACGACAGGATAGAGGAGACAAACACTACCAAACATTTAATATATTATTACTATTATTAATAATCATCATCTTTTTGCTTAAATGTTTTTACTATCGTCATGACATTATTGCCATCATCATACTTATTTTCTCTACATCATCTTTCTTCACAACTGTTGACGACGACGACGATTGCGAAGCATTGTGTATTGGGCTTGTGAAAGGTGATAACGGTGGCGGTAGTAGTTTGATCTTTTGTTTTTGCATGATGACCAGTAGGAGAAGAGGTGGCGGAGTGGTGGAGGAATCTACTCGCACTAATTTCATTTTTACTATTATTTCCATCTCTTCTTTTTTTGCGAAGTGAAACAATGTTATCGAGTTTTGCCAAGAAAGTTTTTTCAAGAATGTGGTCGGCTGTTCATGTTCATCGCTGAACTTTTCCAAAAGAAAAAATAAAGCACATGAGAAACACAACGCGAAACAACAACAAGAACAACGATGAAAGGCACAAAGAGAAGAAGAAGCATCTGTTTACAAAGTCAAGTGAGTATAAAAAGTAGAGAAATGGACAGAGACAGAGAGAGAGAAAGGAGAAAGTGTACAGCGGTGTGAGGATTTGTCAGGTTTTTTGGTGATAATCAAGGTACAACAATTAAATAAAGTAGACACATAAGCTATCAAACATTACAGAGGCCAACAGAAGAAGACTCGACTGCAGTGGAAAAAAAAACAAGAGACATGATCATCCCTCTCGTTTTTTTTTCTTCTAACAAAAATACAGGTTTCCATGTTGCACATTACACACATTGTATACATATTATGTGATGTGTTACTAATAATAATACTCAACAATACAAAGAAAGGTGTAGTAAGACAGGTAAAAAAGGAATGGAATGACATATAAAGTGAAAAGGAGTGAGAAAGGCGGGCTTCTTCCTACCAACTTTTTTTTACATTGAAAAAGTGTTGTGAAACTGCAGCACATTGACTAACTTGAAGTCTATATATATATATATATTTATATATTACAGTACTATATATAGTTAATATATATATATATAGTGCACACTACCAAACAATAAGACATTTTTTACTCATTGTTGGAATGCGAGAGAGAAAAAGAGTATTTCTTATATTTTTACAATTTTACGCTCACTATAAAAAGGGTATAATATATATATATATGTATATATATATATCTTTTAGTTGTATATATACATATGCTGCAGCAGCAGCTGAATGAAAGGCGAGTTAAAGGATATTTTTTTCATGTGAAGGAAATGCGGCAGCTGTCGTAGTGGTGCTCTAGTAAAGAGAGAGCGGATGAGGAGAAAGCTGAGAGAGAAAAGGGTTTTTGTAGCGTTTACTCCCACTATCATCACTACTACAAACAACTAGTCATACTACTACTACTACTACTTTTCTTTCTTTTTCTCTCTACCCACTTGGTTTTCATAGAGAGAAAAAGTTTTTTTTTGAATAACGTGGTCTTATACATAAAGTACATAATATATATACCGATTACCGATTATATAACATTATTACATTTAAAACGACCATGGAAAAATAAAATAGTACAACTTACTATTGTAAGGAATACACACACACAAGCTTTCTTTCTTTCATTTTGTTAGGGATAGGGAGTAGGTAGTTTTTGACTTGAAACACATTATGCAAGTGATACACGTAACGTGTACAATGTACATATAATGTAATATGCACATGTACACCACCACCTACACAATAAACGATATATATACATATATAAAGTTGACGACGACAAGGCGAGGGAAAAAAAGAGGGAATAGACCTTGTGTGTTATTTGAGCTCACTCAAAATCTACTGCAATTTCACTTTTTTTTCTTTGTGCATGCTTTCATATTACATAACATTGAAGCAAGTAGTACAAGGGAGAACCAGATATCAAAACCAGAAAAAAAAACAGCAGCAGCCTCCCAATACATATATTTTTTTATCTGGAAAAATACATATAAAAGCTTAAATGCACGACCACACCACCATAAAACACCAAAAGAGAAAACGGTTCTCTTTCAAAGTTATTTTTTTCTTCGAAGGAGTCGATCACATCTCTTGTACAACTACCAATATCATAATGCTTATAATCTCTGCACACACAATAATTTTTTTTGTCTTTTTTTCTTGTTCCAAAGCACTACTTGACTCTTTATGAAAAAATAAATATGTACGTACATATTTATCTTTAAGGTTTGCAGAGTGCAGCAGAAGAGAAGGAGAATAAAAGAGACATTTTTTTTTGCTGGGGAGAGAGAGAGAGAAAGCTACAAAAAAATAAGTGGCACAAGAACAAGTCTCTCTTCTACAGACAGATATAGGTAAACAACGGCGTCAGGAGGACACAGAGAGAGAGACACACACAAAAAAAAAATGATGGAAAAGAGTCTAGAAATAATAACATTAATAATACTAACAAAAATAATCATACACACAAGTGAAAAAAACTACAATTATTGGTTATGGTGATGATGGTGGTGGTGGTGAGGAGATTATGATGATAATGTTTGGAGGTGCTGCTGCTGCTTTGTTGGGATGTAGCGAAAAATAAATTTTAGCACAGGAGAAAATAATGTATTGGAATGATGATTATAACAAAAGGGAAATAAAATGACGATGACTACTACAATTATAATGACAGGGAGAAAATTTTATACACTAGCACATAGAACACACATTGAACACAGTTAAAAGAGAGAGAAGCAGGTACACAAACCAAACTATACATTATGAAAAGTGAAAGCGGGAAGAAGAAGGCATATGGAAGGTTTAAAGAGAGAAAGGAATCAAAAAAAAATTGGATAAAAGGGAATGGGGGAAATGGTGATTAAAATCAATTTACTACAAAATACTGTAAACCTTTTTTTTATGCTGATAGCTTCTTTATTTATTTATATCTATCTTTTTTTCCTGCTGACTGACTTAACTTGACTTTGTTCAGTCCACACATATTTATTTTTTCTCCTTTGTGGTTGGTGCTGTATTATTATTTTTTAGAGGTATACCAACAAGATAGATAGAGAGAGACACAGAAAAACACACATAAATATAAATACACACAGAGAGATAGATATATACAGTAGCAATACTGGAAAAAAAATACAAGGCACACAAATATTCACACAAACACGCACATAAAATAAGAGGACATGAGGGGGAGGTATGTATATATTATCATGCGGAATAGGCTTGGAGAAAGGTGGCGGGTATTATTCCACCTGCTTTTTTTCAAACAACTGATGATGACGATGATGACGATGATGATCAAGGTGATATAATGATGAAAGGAAAAGGATTTTTTTTGTACAGAGGAGACACAAATAAACTACAACAAGAAAAACACGACAGAGAAAAAAAAACCTGAAATGATTCAATAAACCATTGAATTATTTTTTTAAAGCGGTTTGCTAGAGTGATGATGGTGACTAAGATGCGAAGAAGAAGGAAAGAGAGAGAGAGAGGAATGTAGAGAGAAAAAAGAGTCCCGTGATTATTTCTCATGGCTCACATAAAAATTGACTACTTGCTTTTCTCAATTTACTTGTATGTATGCCTTGTTTTGTTGTTGTTTCCCGTGGTGTGTGCTGGAGAAGAGAAAGCTGCGAGAGAGAGAGAGAGAATATTTTTTTTGGGAGGGAGAAAACGGAGAAAAAAAAATATACAAGTTTAGTTTTACGGCATTGTGTTATAACTGGTTGTGCTGGTGGACTGACTGGACTACTTCTCCTTCACTGCCGCCTTTTCCTAGTCCGCTTCTAGTCTGCGGCTCTAGACTACTGACTCCATTTTCCATCCACTAGTAAAGCTACTACCATCAGTACCAATACCACCATCACCACCACCACCACTCCTGTTCCTACTACTGCTTTTTCTCTGACTTGACTTGACTAACTTTTTTGGTCCAAAAGCAAACAATTTTTGTCGACATTGTTAACTATGAGCGTCAGCACCAGAGAAACCAGAAGAAGAAGATGCGAGATAGAGAGAATACATAGAGATATTCCATTTACCAAAAGAAAGAGAAAAAATACATATAGAGCGCAACTACAAACTACTAAAAATACAACCAATACAATTGGTTTTACTAATACAAATACACAACAACTACTAGTCTAATAATAAGTTAGAAAGAGAAAATAAGGTATCGGTGTTGGAACAAAATGAACAAACTATGTACACTTGTTTTTTCCCCCTTCTTTAAACAAAATACACACTTATTTCAACTCAGTCATTTACACACAGCTAGAAAGAGAGAAAAAACTCTCACACTGCCGTTCTTGCTCTATTCTGACTTGACTTAAGTGAGTAAAGTTGGTTATGCATAAAGCGTAAAAAAAAGTGGGAAGATGCATAATGCGCAAATCCCCTAGCACTATCGCACTGCGTTAAAAAGAGAAAGAGAAAATACAACGACAGTTGTACTTTCTCTCTCTCTCTCTTTTAACCCTTTCTCTCACATAGTTAAATGCACATACCTTATCTTTATATATGCTGTATATTATGCTTTCTTCTTAAATGTATGTATGCAATGCAATGTGAGAATGTGAATGTGTGTGTTTTTGTGTGGTGGGCAACTAGCCAACCATCCGAAATACAATTTTTTTGTCTCTTTTTTTATAAAATACTTTCTTTTTTTGGTGGTGTTGTGTGTGTGTTCGTTCTACTTGTTTAACTTTTCTTTTTATTAGGAGCATTTTTTTTCTCTTACCGGGCAATATACACACAACAACGGCCTTTTCCAGGAATATCCAGCATGTCAACAGTCTTTACATTTATGGTCTGTGGTTGCTGATGCTGTTGGTGATCATGATGATGTTGATGGTGCTGCTGTTGTTGCTGCTGCTGCTGCTGATGGTGAAGTTGTTGTTGGTGGTGCTGCTGCTGCTGGTGCTGGTGATGTTGTTTACTGATGACAACGGCACCACTGCCATTCATAACCTGCGGCTGTTGAATTCCAACTGCAGTGGGCAAAAATACAATTGGTCATCATCAAATATTTTATGCAAATATGGGGGGCATCATTGTGAGTGGTGGTGTTTAGACATGACATGAACATGACAAGTGTATTTGTATATATTTTTTGCTTATCATCATCATTGTCATTTTTTTCACATGCTTCCATACAAAATGTTTTGGGAGATGAATAAAAATCATGTGACTTTTGACGGACAAGGGATCTGCACCCTTCTTACCCTGTTTGTTGTCAACGTGAGCAGTTGTGATAATGGTTGGAATGGCGATTTGCTGATGATGAACCAATCCAGATGGGTTGTTGGCGCCTTGAAGGGCTGAAAGGGCTTGTTGCTGTTGTTGTTGTTGCTGCGCTTGCTGCTGTTGGGCCTGGTGTTGATGATGGGCCGCAGCAGCAGCAAGCTGTTGGGCTGCTTGCTGATGTTGCTGAAGAGTTGGTCCCTGAGAAGGGTGAAACAGGTGCCCGGGAATGACGGGGAAAAAGTTTGTGGGCAAAACGGTGGCAATTTGTTGGAACTGGTGTCCCAGGGCTGCTTGATGAAGGGCGGCGTGAACTGCGGATGCGCCTTGAGGTAGTTGCCCACTCAACTCGTACAGTCCCGAAAGATCCCGCGATGTGCACCCTGAAACGTGCCATGGAAAAAAATAGAAGGTCAATTAGTAAACACATTTTTTATACAGAAATTAAATACTTTGCTAACTAAGGTTGCTAGAGAGAAGAAGAAAAAATATATATATTTTTTCCTCCAATTTTACATGATAACACGACATTTTATTTATAACGAACGAGAGAGAACGAGCATGCATATACGGAACAATAAGATAATACGTAATAATTAAAAAAGAAGGAAAATAAATAAGATTTTTTTTGTATTTTCTTGCAACAAAAAAAAGTAGATAAAATAGTAAAGAAATATATATGAAATAGAAACAACAATGGATTGACATATTTGAAGTATATATTATAACCAATATCTAAGTTACTTATGTTTTTTTTACTAAAAAGGTAGGAAAATTAGAAGAGACTCATCCAACAAAGCAATATTATTCATAGTATCTAAAAAAGGGACAAAGTGGACAAAAAATATATTATTAACAGATGTCCTTTACAGAATAAAAATAAATATTTTTTTTTCTTTATTTCTCCCCTCAGAATAAATTATTCTTGAAAAAAAAATCATTTTAATTTTAATTGTCACATTTTTTTGGGCTACTTGAGTGTCTTTTTGTCCACTTTTCTCTATTTTTTTATATTCGAAAGCGAAAGATACATATTTTTGTAGATAATCGATTTTAACGAAATTTTGTCCCTTTTTACATAAATAATCATAAAAGAGAGATGTAGCTGCAGGCTAGAAAAAATAGAAATAAATAATTAAAAGAGAAAAAAAAGTTGTTTATTAATTATAATTCAATTTTTACATAATATGCCTTGCAGAGTCAGACAATCAGAACTAGAACATGACAACAGTCAGTAGCAACAAGATGAACAAAAAAATTAATAAAAAACAAACAATTATAAAGCAAAATTCAATACTAATAAAATACTTTAATTTTTTTCCACATATCTAACATGTGTATTATTTTTTTCATTCATCATTCAATATATATTGTATATTCCATAAAGTAAATACAGTGACTATACATTATATCCGTCCAATACTGAAAAATAATTTAATTTTCATACCGCGCGTGCTCATCTAATATTGGTATGATGATGAGTAACAGTATCAGTATCGCAGTAGTTGCTCTACATCTATTCTAAAATAACCATCTATGTCAACCAAACCACTATGCTAAATTCTATTTATACCCACCACACTCATATATCACTAGAAACGTTTTTTTCTCCCTATCAAAAAATATATATGCACTATAATTTTTTGTATATATGCCATCATCATCCAACTCTATCAATTAGTGTTTTCTACTCAATTGACTAAATTACCTATACAACAAGTATATATGTGTATCCAGAGAGAGAGAGAGTCAAGAGAGAAGTGCTCGTGGAAGTGATTTCTGATTTAATTTATTTTTGTGATTAATCCTCTGTGGAAAAGCAATTAGCCTACCTATTATGCTATATATTGAATGAATATCAACAGAGTATATATTTTATGCAAAAGAGAAAATACATACACAACACTCATATATATTAATATTAAACAAGAAAATACTTTGCAAAATGCACAGGTCAAAACAACGAAATAGTAGGTAGACATCAATACATATTTATTGAAGACAGGCAGAAGAAGAGAGGACGAAGAGAAAATGTTTTTTTATTTACTTTAGACCTTTTTTGAGAGAGTGTTTGATTGGTTGGTATATAGTGAGTAATTTAATGAATGTATAGTGATACAGGTTTGAATACATTTGAGAGAGATGTGTGTGTTTTGTGTTTGTTTTGTAATTGAATAACGTATTATATTGGCAATGTAAATTAATGCAATTAGAGAGAGAGAGAGGGGGAAAGCTGCACAAAAGTGAAAGATAAATACGGTTCAAACAACAGGTAATGTATGTATCCATATGTATGAAGTATATACAGTATATATATATAAATATCTACTACAATTAATATCAAATACAAGCAAATATTTTTTTAAAGTATAAAAGGTACAATAATAATTTTGTGTAGGCAAGACATAAAAAAAACAAGACCAGTACTGTTTTTTTTTCTTTTGTCAATAATAATAGTAAAATGTTGTTTACCGCTTTTTCGAAACTAAGTATATTCGATAATGTTACAGTAATAATATAGTAATGTATACAGTATAGAGATAATAATAGCTATGTACTATGTATACACACAAAACAACAAGGATAGTCAGTAGTTTACAATTTTTGGATGTAAGGCAGTTTTTTTTTTGGAGTGGAGAATAGTTTCGTTCGTTTTTTGGGTAATTGACGACGGGACATAAAATATCTCCTTTTGTTGGTATAGTTGTTGTGTGTAGGGAGAGAGAGAGCTATATAGTATAGCAATTTATTTAATACCAACTAAAAACGAATTAAATTTAAACGAGGACAAACAACAACAGGTGCGAGAGAGAGAGAGAGCTGCCGGTGTTGGCAAACTTGGAGGAAAAAAATTTAAAAGGAGTGTATTCAAACCGGAAATGAGAGAAAGTAGAGTATACTGGATCATTGGCTTTTTTGATCCTCCGCAGCCGCTAAATTATTATTATTTTTTTGCAATAAGTTAAAATATTTTTAATGTGGTTTAATAGTTAGCTTGAAATATTAAGGTGGTGATGATGTGATGAAAAGAGAGTGAGAGTAAAGTGGTAACAGTGATTGGTGCTTTTAGCTACTATTAAATATAATTAGTTCTGATGCTGTGATGAGTTGAATGAAATGCTACACGCTAAACTATAAATCAATCAGTCAATTTTTATCTATCGATACATAATATCTATCTAGCTAGCTATCTATCTAAAATATTTATTTAAAATCAAACGAATTATTTTTTATGGCATGTCAACCAACTGCTGCTATTAAACTGATTTGAGAAGAAGTCTTTTTTTGGCAAGTATCGTGCCTTTTTTTAACGAATTTTTGTTAATATTTTTTAAAAATG
>JAQFZH010000140.1:0-48137 GCA_034695485.1 Entomobrya nivalis | reverse complement strand
GTCCAATTTTAACAGGACTTGCATCCTTTGTTTTCATTTTAACATTTTATTTTATTGTGGGCTTGTATAAGAGCTTACTATTAGCGCAAAGATTCGAGTTTGTATTGCTTCTGTTTGATGCTGTAGTAGCAACATTTGAGTTGGATGGTAATGCCAAAGGAATGGTATTGGTGAGGTCCAGGGACTGTTTGAATGGTATTAAGGATATTGGCCGGGTTATGGCGAATAAAAGGAGTCGACGGATCATATGGTCCTTACCAAAATTAAGATTCAGTTTGGCGCAAGCAATTACTACGATGAACTTGTTGCCTTGAATTTCATTAATTTTAATGTATCACAAACTGTGAGCTTACTGCTTCTGTAAGCGAAGCAAAAATATTAATTATACGGTTCATGTTGTAGACTATATGTAATGTAGTATAATAGTTTACTTTAACCTTATTCTAGAGACTACATTAAAATAATATATTTTAAGTTTATATTAAGCTTTAAATAGTTAAGTAAATGAATTACAGATGCCGATATCAGACGGATGTCAGATCCCATGTATATTTCATTTCGGAATCCTTTAAGATGCATCCACTTCTTTTCATGTCTTGACGTGCCTTGTTGCTTTTGAAATTGGTAAATTTTGATGTAACACAAACTATGAACTGGCGACTTGTTAATTAAGATCTAATGTCATTTAATTTCCGTACAAGTAGCCCCTAAGTAGTCATTTTGAAATTATTTAAACCCATTTAAAGAGCAATTGCCTTATTTGTTTTTATTCCAACTTTTTATTTAGTTGTGGGTTTGTATAAACGTTTATTATTAGCGCAGACCTAAATGTCTGGATGGATTTTGTTTGATGCTGGAATAGCGACGATAGACGGTCATGCAAAAGGAACGGTGCTGATGCGGTCCAGAGACTGCTTAAATAAAATCAATGAAGTTGGTTGGTTTATGGCAAATATTCATGGTCGAAGCAGTTTACGGTCAACGCCAAAGACTAAAATACAGTTAGGCGCAAGCAACTATTATGATGAACTTGTGGCTTAAAATTTTATTAACTTTAATGTATCACACACAGCCTGAATGGCCGAAAGCTAAGTTTAACTTAAGGTTTTGGTGCGGGTTGTCGGCTTTAGAGCGTAAAGGTGTAAAACTGTGGGCATGAGGCTAATGTGAGTATTACAATATCTATTCGAAGCATGAAATGTGTGTTAAGTTAGCCTATAATTCGTTAATTGTCAAGTATGACAGGTAAAATAATAGTTCTCGACTCCTCCGAGAACTTTAAGTAATATTGAATATCGATAAAATAAAAATACATGAATGGTAAAAAAAGTGAGTTTAGCCTCAATAAAAAGAACTTGAACTTTATTTTGTTCTTTTGGAAAGGAAAAGTACATGTATGTCCTAACGATTATCTTTTGAGGAGTGAATTGAAATGAAAAGTAGACATCAGTTTTAGTATCAGAGGTTACAATATTCGTGCAAGAAAGAATTGACAGATTTTTTCTTGTTACATAGAGGGTCAGACGCTAATATACATATTAGGAAAAAGCATTGAATTGAAGATTGGATTAGTTTTTAAGGTTACACGAGGACATAAAAATAGCAGTCTTTCATACATAAGATTAGTAAAAAAGTAAGTAACAAAAGGTTTAGTCTTAAACATATTTCCTTAAGCCCGAGTGACTACTCTAATGCATAAGAGGAACAAACATATGAGCACTAACTCATAGCTAAGCAGCAACGCACCTTGTTCCGTCTATTGTACATGCATACTCATTACTCCGTGTTTCGTCTACTGTGTATGCACTGCATACACCATAGAACTACGCACGGACAGTATACAGGGAACAAAGTACAGCTAGACGTTGACTGAAGCACATATGTATATTATACATTTTAATCACAGAGTCAATAGTACATTTATAGCAAATATATAAAACACTTACAAACTAGCTAATCATATGCATCTAGAACGAAATCATATATACATTTTTGAATGGCTAATCATGTGCATTTTGTATGACAAATTAGACAACGTATACAAACCTAATCAAGAGTATTCCTTTGGTAAAGAATTAACGATATTGAAGGACATTTTTTGAAATACAACTTTTTTTATCTGTCAACGTTTCGGTCTCATCTGTAGACCATCATCAGAACAAGAAATTATATTACAATATAAAGCACTGCATTTAAAAAGATAAATTATCAGAAAAAATCATTTATCTAAAACTAATCATTAGCTGATAGAGATTCAGAAAATTAAATATTTAATTTTGCTGTCCATGGGAATTTCGTAAGCGTTCTTTCAGTTTGATGATAAAAAATTCTTTTAAATAAGGTCAGAAAAGTAAATTATACAAATTTCCGAGAAGTACAAAAGGTGTACGTACGTACAGTCAATTTGCTTCTTTTATAAGTTTCACAAATGTTCCATTGCCGAAATTGAAGAATAATTCATGTATGTCAGTAGCAATTTCAATTTAGTGTTTAGGAACTAAATCCAGTCCATGTTTCATAAATCAATAAAAATAATTTTAAACTAGATTATTTGTATTATGCAACGGAAAAAATAATGGTACCAAAAACTAGATTTTTAAAATCACTAAAAAATCCACGAAGAAGTCTCTTCCAAACTCAAATTGGTCGAACTGCAAATGTGCAAGGATTTGGACACGTTACTTATTAAGTCGTACGGTAACCAGAAGTGATATTACCAAAAGCACAAATTTTCAAATCGAGATCCTTTTATTGGATGGATCACATGAAGCTCAATATTTAACATGGTTAACTTTTTAACATCCAATCAAGTAAAGTAATGCCATTTAGGTGAATTACATGTGATTTTCAAATCAACTATATGAACAATATTTTAGAATGCATAGAAGTTTAAAACAAAAGCGTTTTGCAAGTTTGCATAACGTCACATAATTTTATATTCAACGCTTTACAGAAAACCGTAGCATATAAAAATTTAAACCAGTAAGATTATATCGAGGTTACGAACCAAATTGCGACGATAGAAAATGTGAGTGATGACAAGCTAGCTAGGTATTACCAAAATAAATGATATAAATAACCTACTCTTTCTTCCCCAAATTTCACAAGTAAATTCTATGTATTAAAGCAATCCAAAATTTCTAATGTTTCAAATATGTATAAAAATGATTGTCCTGCCTATACAGTACTACATCAATAAATAACTTTTCAAAATGGCAATGTGGATTTTTAGAAACATTAAATTTAATACAAAATATACACGATTTTGGTATCTTTATACCCCTAAAGAAATAGATATTGTTTTATGATATTACTCTTGAATTTCACTCTCCTCAAAATGCTTTTTATAAATCCAATAATGAACCATATACTTATTCTCAAAAACCAAAACAATTTCCACCTCGTTTCTACGAGTAGACAACCAATGGAAAGTATTAAGCCACCGCAAAAGATTATAAAGATAACTAGTACGTTTCCGGACATGTTTGGTACTGTTGGTGTTACATTCTCACTATTGCCAATTCCCAAGTCCGTTCTATTTACAAAGTTAGGCCACCATTCAAACAGCCCTGATGAAACAAGCCAAGCTTGTCTTTGTAACAGTGACGTTGGAACTATTCCCGTAACATAAAACCTCAGAAACGACTGACTATACTTATCAATTCCAACATCCGAATACTTCCCTACTTTTCTAAGTTGTCTAGACAAACTTGTTCCCACGTAAGCGGGTAGCACCCAAGCAGTACTTTTGCAATTATTTAAATCATTTACAATCAGTTTATTTTGCTTTTCCCAAAATTGTCTCTTTATGACATTTACATAGTTCTCTTTTTTATCATAAAGCCTTCGTTGTTTTATTATGTCCACTCTGATTAGCATGTTCATAATTCGTAATGGTTCAACCAATAGTTCTGTTGAATTCGCATGAGCTCGAGTGTTTTGAACAACATTTGGAAAGTTTGTCAAACCCACATTCCTTTCCGTTTCCATAAACCCCAAAAATGTATCATTGCCCTCATTTCTTATCGCCAACATGGAACTATTCCGATCAACAACTGTATAATTTGTTGGTAACGGGGATGTTGTGTGGAAACTTTTTGCAATAAATTTAAAATCTATTAATCTACCATAAATCTTAAAACCATCATCAAGTAATTCATCTATAACACGATATGGTGTCAGTCCTCTTGGTCTAACAATATTATAAACATTGTTGCTTTTGTAGGCATTGCTTATTACCAATCCAGCTAACAAGATGCCGCAAATAATAAACCTTGATTTTTTATGGGTTGCCAGAATGGATGGAAAAGGATCACCTTGTTCCAGTAACACTTTAACAATGTAAACCATATTATTTCTTAAGACAAATTTAGTCCTTTGTCCATTTATCACATTTACGGCAAACGATATACAAATCAAAGCTAGACAAATGCATGTCCATATCCTTTTGTCAAAAACTGAAAGGAATTCCACAAACGGGAATGGCTCGACTCCTTTCGCTCCACAACTAACGAAACGGAGCATACAGAACTTGTTTTCAAATTCCAGGGTTCCATCTTTCAAGGCGAAATTATTTTCCGATATTTCACCAACTCTTTTGAAATATTCTGTAATGGACCTATATGTTCGAAAATTTTGTATTGACTCTGGAAACTTATAGGCCATCCAATTAGTAGTTATATTTCCCAGAAGTGAAACGTAAAGAGATGCGTAACAAAATGATAGTTGTTTGAGCTGGTCTGGATATCTAGACTTGATTTTGTTGTAATAGCTTAGTGGATTTTGTATCTCTTTGAGATTATTTTCAATAAAATATTTGATTTGTGCTGCTAAGTCAAATTTGTAATCGTAACTTTTATGACTAAACCATGAAATAAAGTTACCCATATATGGTTCATGCTGTCGCTGTTTGTCAGCTATTAAAAGATGTTTAAAGGAAAGCGTACGTATGTTTAAAAGCGTTGCATCAAACCACTTGAAATTTTCAATGCATGATTTAACTGTAAACGCCTTCACGACTTTGCAAACATGGTTTACATGAACTTTGAAATGTTTCGATTTGCAGATGACATGGCCAGTAATTTGAATATCAGTTACAGCGTAATAAAGCGATCCTTCGATTTCATGCAATTGAAATCGTTTGGATAGCCAAGATATCATTTGAACTACACCATAACTTTGTGGACTGGGTTTTGCATCGATCAAGATATTTACATTCGGTTTTAATCTTGGAACAGTCCAAGGTTTTTCCAGGCCTGGGAATCTAAATATATGGGTGTAAAGTCCACGATGCGCCAAGTATTCAAACACTTTTGTCCACAAAAACAGCTCAACTTGAATTTCACATTGCCATGGTTTCGATGCCATAAGAAATTTGACAAAATTTAACATAACACAAAAGCTATTGCTATTGATTTGATAAGGGACAAGATTCAGTGGAAAATAAAATCTGGACATTGGACACGTTATGCTTGGTGTTTGATCCCTTGATTTAATTGAAATTGAACCGTTTTCCGAGTACCATGTAGTTTTAGATGGAGCCCATATTATACGGGAAAAATCTTTAAAGCGCCATTTTGGAAAAACGTTTGGTATTGTTAGTTTTGTCAATCCAAACTGTCTTGAAATAATGGGCGTAGTTGAAGATCCTGAAATATCGACATTCCGGAAGTTGTCTACTACAATTAGACAATTTTCGTTGGAAAACTTGTCAATAATTTGATGCAAATTGTCCAAGTTATCAGGTTGACGTTTTGTATCATAGTTGTAATACTGGAATCGGGCTTGAGTAGTAATTGTTGGAGTACTTGTTCGTACGAATACAAAACGTACAAGAAAATGTAGTACTGTGAACGTACAAATCATTCTGTTTTTTTTATCGGGGTGAAAATGAAAATCGGGGTTTATATTTCCAAATCTTCCAAAATGCAGGTTTTGTTACAAGCATTTTTTTAAGGAATTTCCATTTATCTGGGCACCAAATTTAAAAAATGTATTAAAGTTTCTTGAAGTAGAATTCATGGGTTTGATATAATGCAACGTGTTAGTGACTGGTTAGTTTTGTTATTCGTTATAAAAATTCTAACTGTGCTATAAGACAACTTAAATATTAAACAGATAATTAAAATTCTAATCGTTATATCATTTTTGCGCACGAGTTTGAACAATCAAGTTCTTCCTTTCACTTGGCAAAATGATTACATACGTTTGTTAGCAATCAATGATTTTCATTGATTTATTGATTTCTTTTATCAGTTTTCAAAAATATGTAAAATATTTCATATTCTAAACTTTATGATATAATATAAAAACCAGGCTTAAATGATTAAAATATCGCAATCGTTAGGAATGGTTAAAATTTTCACGTAATAATAATAATCTTGATTATTTCCATCAAGTCTTGTGATATTAAAAAACCATTCACGATTGCTTTGTACATGTGTTTGAAATAAAAACACGACATGAAATATTGCGATTGGTTAGACCTCATTCTATCTTAAACATGCTGAGCTCCTCATAAAACAAACATAATTTAAAATATTCATACTTGTTTAATATTTTGATAAGGTTTATTTGAAACGATGTAAATTCAAATATACCAGGTTTCATGTCAACACGATTATGATGATATTGCTGGCAATTTAAACGTTCTCGTTGTATAACTTTTTAACATCGGTTACAAATTGTATGAATAATTACGAATAGAACATTAAAGCTAGACAAATAGGTAAGCTTTTCGTAATACTTACATTAAATAAATTAAAATTGTTCCCTTTCTTGTTAACAGGACTTAAAACATGTTTATTTTGTCTACTAGTATGTATAATTTGTCTTTATAATTTCATAAGAATATATTTTGAATACAGCTTGTATAGTGTCTCTTTCGTTTGATTTAACCGTAGATACCATAAACTTACACATAGACAAGACTTCGGCAAACCCATTTCTTAATTTCATATATTGGCGATAAAAACAATCAGTTTTTAAATAGTTCAAAACAGTTTAATAAGAACAACCTTAGGAGACAGGACTAACCTATATCGTAATGTAATTCCGGAAAAAAATTATATAAAAAGTCGTTTCAATATCTACTTCAAGTCAAACATTTGACTCCAATAGCCCCACATAATGTTGATAGCACAAGGTTTATTACCAGATATATTCGCTTACTTAAAAGTGTTTAGTAGCTTGACAACAATTCTTCATAAAAAGGAAAAATATAGTAACCGTCTTGAAGTTTCCGAGAAAAATAAGGCAAAATATTTGTTAAAAGCTATTTTAACTTTGCTAGGCTCGATTGCAATTTCCACTCAATTTCTTTCCAACCTTCAGCATTTATCAACGCCTGTTATTGCGCAAACAGCTTTTTACAACATATTTTTTGTCCTGCATGCTATTTTACTATTCGAAATCTATAGAAAGCGCCGGGAGATCAGCGAACTGTTTAATGCACTTCTTGAATTCGAAAACAGGAATAATGGTAAGAATTATTATTTTAAAACATCTGAAACATTTTATAAAACTATTTAATTATTATTTAGATCAAAAATGGGTTCCGAAGGAAGCCAAAAGGGGATTCGGATTTCGTGTCAAGCATTACCCCCAACTTGGCACTATAACTTTACCTTTCGTCGCAGCATGTGTTTGGATGCAACTACTTGCGTCGCCATGTATTCCAATGAACTTGGGATATATGTGGTACTTGGAATGCTCACACTTGGATAACTCAGATTATGGTTTTAAGCTTCATAAAATCTTTCATTTCATATCTGCCACATTGTACGCGTGGATATACATGTTTGCCTGTGGCAATTGCATACTGGCATACATTACATATTCACTTATTCCCTGCTATAGTATCATTCAGTATATTCGGCTCGTAGAAAAACGAGTTTTGGGGCAATATGAAAACAATTGTGAATATTTTACAAAACACATAGTGGAATGCTGGCGACAAATTCAAATACTTGTTACATTATTCAACAATATTCATCAAAACTGCATTGGCCCAATTTTGACTACGATTTCATCTTTTGTTTTCATTTTCACTTTGTATTTTACAGTGGGTTTGCATAAGGATTTGCTACTAGCACAAAATTTAATGTTCGCACTACTTTTGTTTGACGCCGTAGTAGCCACGGTTGAATTGGATGGAAATGCAAAAGGAATGGTATTGGTAAAGGCTATGGACTGCTTGAATACTTTTAAAGGAGTTGGTTGGGTTATGGCAGGTAAGCGTAGTCGTCGTTACCTGCGATCCCTAAAGAAAATCAAAATTCAGCTAGGCGCGTGTAACTATTACGATGAGCTCACTGCTTTAAGTTTTATTGATTTTAATGTGTCACAAACAGTTAGCTTGCTACTTTTATAAGTTGAGAATATTTATCTTCTATATCATAAGAATTATCTATATAAACTTTGAAGTAGAGAAAATTAGGCGAAAATTTGCAATGTTAAGACTGTTAATTTCTTAAGGCTCAATTTCTGTAGTTTTCTGTGTCGTCGGAGTCCCGGTAAATTTTCAAATAGCGGTGAACTCTTCGTACTTTGTTTGCGTGGAACAGGTCCCGAAGAATTGAATTTGTGAAAAGCGGTGATGTTTTTGAAGACATTGCTATGATGCTCGAATTAAGTTTAATGTGTAGTTTAGCTAGGAAAGGAATTGGCTTCGTGGCAGTAACAGTTGTTAACGATATCATTTTAAAGAGGATTGCAAACTGATATGCTGTCACCTTGAATATTTCTTGATCGTTTGTGGGTTCTGCAATTAGAATTAATTTATTCTTGGAATTTTGTTACTAAAATAGGCATAAAAGCAAATAATTACTATGGTTCTTACTGGTAAGCTATTTTGGTTTATGTACACCGCTCAAGCTTACATATGGAAGCTTTATGGAGTATAAAGAATATTTATAAAATGATTATGATTATCCCCTAACAACTAACTAAATATACTGTAACCTAAATGGCATCCTTAATGAAGCAATTACGCAACTTTCGCACTATGAATTAGATATGGGCACGTTTTGTGTCAGTCAAAAACATATATTCAGAGGATATGTTTTATCAACGTTTAATTTGGCGGGATAAATATTTTAATTGTATTAAATGCTTTACAAGTGTACATTAATTATTCGTAGCCTTTTTTCGAAAATAGACACAAAGTTTCATTTAAATAAAAAGAAATATAAGTTTATATTGCACAATTGCAGGGTATGAGTTTTTAATATATTGATGCAAAAAATACAAACCCCTGTTTTATGGATCGATTGACAAGTGTATTTGAATTTTCTTTGTAGGTGAGCTGTAGACTAGCTTAAGAAACTTGGAATGGTTAATTTTTTAGAGCGTACAAATATTAAGTTTTAACCTCTAACTCGAATTATTCGAACCTTACATTGTGCTTAAAGAAGTAGTGCATAGTAAAAATACAATAGTGTGGCCCAAATGAATATTACCTTTATAATAGGTACATATAAGCATGTACATTATGCAAACCCTTTAACTTTAATAAGTCGTAACTTCTATGTTTTTGATCGTCGGCACCTAGTTTTTTAATGGATCACTCTTTATATTATTAGGACCCTTCATGCCAAAAATTAGCCAAATATTTTTACTCGCTTTTATTTTAGAGAAGATTGAAAAAGTTTGTATACTTGTATTACTTTGCCTTTACTCAACCTTTGTCCCAGCTTAACTTGTCATTCCTTTTGAATCTTTATCTGTCGGCAGCGTAACTGCTCGCAGATTACTTCTGATAACCTCTATACCAAAAATCAGGCAATTACGTTCACTCGCTTCATTTCTTTGAAGGATTGAAAAAGTGAACGCTGTACCCATCTACCTACATTGGCTTGTAGTATGTGTACTTCTCATATGCACTATACACTACTGTTCCCTCACATTACCCCAGTCTGTACAGCACCAGACCACCCTTCAAACAGACGCATGCACACAATGAGGCTACATCCAGTTCACATTACTTCAGCAGCAGCCGAGCAGAACGGAGCTCACTTTCCATTTGACCAGCAACCAGTAACAACCTTCAGTTGTGACTGGTCCTTATCATTCTTAAAATATATTGTTCCTTTTCAAGAAACTTTGTAATTGAGATTTCTGAAAAATGTATAAAAGTAGTTGAAGAGTATCACCATCTGAGTTACATGTGTTTTCCCCAGGCTTTATTTCTCCACCACGATAGTGCGGATTCCCTGCATCCAGCTTCAATGCATTAGCATTCACCCTGCCACCTTCATAATTCATCCTACGACACCACATTTTCATCCGCCGACATATGGGGAGACGCTGAAGATCCACCTCCTATCATCAAGCGAGTGCAAGTAATTCACCGGTATTGGTAATGTGAAAAATATTATTTTCATTTTATCTTTTCTGCTGGAGTTATGTTTTCAGGAAAGTGTTTTCGTGCAAAGTTTATTCGGTGAATGTAAAAATGTGGTAAAAGTTCCTCCAAATCGCCCATCTACCTGGTCAAATTTTTTCCCACCTCCGTTTAACTTGGAGAAATTCCACTTTTTTTGAAGTTCTACCTTTTCATTAGAAAAATGTCCACTCCCCACCCAGACGATATAGCCCTTCATTTTATTTTTATAAGTGAAGATCTCTTGCAATTTGTAGTCCTTAAAAAAGTAGATCCCACCGCAGAAATAACCCCTATGGTTCCCATTTTCACCCAAGTGTGGAGGGAATTTTTTGGAAATATGCGTAAAGATGTGTGAGTATGAGCCACCCCAGTCCAATTAGTTTGCAATCATAAAATATTCCGTACCATTTGTCTAAAAATTCCAATTACTTACCCAGTAGTATATACCCATATAGTAGTTTATTACCC
The DNA here is from genome assembly GCA_034695485.1 of Entomobrya nivalis. Lineage (NCBI taxonomy): Eukaryota > Metazoa > Arthropoda > Collembola > Entomobryomorpha > Entomobryidae > Entomobrya > Entomobrya nivalis. The sequence continues at coordinate 37,285 of JAQFZH010000140.1, read as the reverse complement.
ATATATTTCAAGAGTGGTAATATTGTCCAAATAATATATTATTATTGAACAAATTAATGACTAGCAATTTTTGTATCCTACAGCATTTTTAAATCAAGATTCTCAAAGTCTCAAGTCACCTCTATTTCTCCATCAGGCCATGTCGAATCAGGGGGGCGCCAACATGAATGGAGCAGAAAACGGCAATAATAACAACGAAGGAGGAAACAACAACGCGGAAGGAAACAACAACAACGCAGCAGGAAATGAAGGTCAGTGTAATAATTTTGAACAAATTCTGGCAGATCCTATTCCTCACCTCCTTTTACTTCAAAATCTCCCCGACGCCATCAAACTTATAAGAAAGTATGATGGTCGTACCAATGTTAAAGAGTGGATCCTTTGTTTTGAAACCGAAGGATCCACTCCACTCCAAAGTGAGCTCCGAAGTCGAGCAGAACGGAGCTCACTTTCCATTTAACCAGCAACCAGTAACAACCTTCAGTTGTGACTGGTCCTTATCTTTCTTTAAAATATATTGTTCCTTTTCAAGAAATTTTGTAATTGAGATTTCTGAAAAATGTATAAAAGTAGTTAAAGAGTATCACCATCTGAGTTACATGTGTTTTCCCCTGGCTTTATTTCTCCTCCACGATTCATCCTACGACACCACATTTTCATCCGCCGACAATAGCATACATAATTTAATTACAAATAAGAAGAAATCCATATTAACTCCGTAGAAAATTCTCTTCCAGAATAAAAACATTGACAATTTCCTCGTTCTAATCTACATAGATTCAAACATTAGTCTTTATAGCAAGCATTCACGCCATAATGCTTACCCCCACGGAATGGAAATTACCAGCAACAATAGAGAATGAAAAGTAAGCATGGTTTCAACATCAACCTTAAAAAACTTTTATGCAAATTAGATTGTATCGTGATTTTTTATTGACAAGAGCGAGCAAATTTTGGCAATCATACAAACAATTCTTAAGCTAGTTATTACCAAAATAAATGACTTGACATAAATTACTTATTCTTGCTTCCCCAAACTACCTTCACAAATAAGTTCTATGTATTAAAGCAATCCAAAGGTTTCAAATATGTATAATAATGATATTCATGCTTATCTTATACTACGTAAACAATCAATTTTTTATAACGGTAATGTTAATTTTTAGAAACGCAAAAAATAATGCAAAATATACACGATTTTGGTATCTTTATACCCCTAAAGAAATAAATATTGTTTTATAATATTCGTCTTATTTTTCACTCGCCTTAAAATGTTTTTCACAAATCCAATCATAAACAATATACTTATTTTCAAAAATCCAAACAATTTCCATTTCATTTCAACAAGTAGACAACTAATGGAAAATATTAAGCCACCACAGAAGATTATAAAGATAACTAGTATATTTCCAGACATGTTTGGTTCTGTTGGGGTAACATTCTCGTTATTGCCAATTTTCAAGTCCGTTCTATTAATAAAATTAGGCCACCATTCAAACAGCCCTGATGAAACAAGCCAAGTTTGTCTTTGTAATAGTGAGGTTGGAACTATTCCCGTTACATTAAATCTCAGAAACGACTGACTATATTTTTCAATACTAACGTCTGAATGCTTCCCAAGTTTTCTTAGTTTTCTCGACAAACCGGTTCCTATATAAGCGGGTAGCACCCAAGCGTTCATTTTGCAATTATTTAAATCACGTTCAATCAATTTACTTTGCTTTTCCCAAAAAAGTTTCTTTATGACATTTATATAATTATCTTTTTTATCATGAAGCCCTCGTTTGTTTATTATGTCAACTCTTATTAGCATGTTCATAATTCGTAATGGCTCAACCAGTAGTTCTGTTGAATTCGCATGAGCTCTTGTGTTTTGAACAACATTTGGAAACTTTTTCAAAACCACATTCCTTTCCGTTTCCATAAACGCCAAAAATGTATCATTACCTTCATTTCTTATCGCCAACATGGAACTATTCCTATCAACAACTGTATAATTTGTTGGTAATGGGGAATTTTTGTAGAAACTATTTGCAATAAATTGAAAATCTATTAATCTACCATAAATGTTAAAACCATCATGAATTAATTCATCAATTACTCGATATGGTATCAATCCTCTTGGCCTGACAATATTATAAACATTATTGCTCTTGTAGGCATTGCTTATAACCAATCCAGCTAACAAAGTTCCACAAATAATAAACCTTGATTTTTTATGGATTGCCAGACTGGATGGAAAGGGATCACCTTGTTCCAGTAACACTTTGACAATGTATACCGTATTATTTCTCAAGACAAATTTTGTCCTTTGCCCATTTATCACATTTACAGCAAAAGATATGCACACTAAAGCTATTAGAATATATGTCCATATATACTTGTCAAAAACAGAGAGAAATTCCACAAATGGGAATGGTTCGACTCCTTGCGTTCCACAACTAACGAAACGGAGCATACTGAACTTGTTTTCAAGTTCAAGGGTTCCATCTTTTAATGCAGAATTAATTTCCGAAATTTCACCAATTCTTTTGAAATATTCAGTAATGGCATTGTAAGTATGAAAATTTTGCATTGACTTTGGGAACTTATAGGCCATCCAATTAGTAGTTATATTTCCCAGAAGTGAAACGTATAGAGATGCGTAACAAAATGCAAGTTGTTTGAGCTGGTCTGAATATCTAGACTTTATCTTGCTGTAATATTTGAGTGGAGTTTGTACCTCTTTGCGATTATTTTCAATAAAATATTTCGTTTGTGCTGCCAAGTCGAATTTGTAATCGTAACTTTTATGACTGAACCATGAAATAAAGTTACCCATGTATGGTTCATGCTGTCGCTGTTTGGCAGCTGTAATTAGTAGTTTAAAGGACAGTGTACGTATGTTTAGAGGCGTTGCATCAAACCACTTGAAATTTTCAATGCATGATTTAACTTTAAACGCCTTCAAGATTTTGCAAATCTGGTTGACATGAACATGGAAATGTTTTGATTTGCAGACAACATGGCCAGTAATTTGAATACCAGTTACAGCGTAATAAAGCGATCCTTCGATTTCGCGCGACTGAAATCGCTTAGATAGCCAAGATATCATTTGAACTATATCATAACTTTGTGGACTGGGTTTTGCATCGATCAAAATGTTTATATTTGGTTTTAACCGTGGAACAGTCCAAGGTTTTTCCAGGCCTGGGAATCTAAATATATGGGTGTAAAGTCCACGATGCGCCAAGTATTCAAACACTTTTGTCCACAAAAACAGCTCAATTTGAATTTCACATTGCCATGGTTTAGATGCCAAATGAAATTTGACAAAATTTAACATAACGCAAAAGCTATTGCTATTGATTTGATAAGGGACAAGATTCAATGGAAAATAAAAGCTGGACGTTGGACAAGTTATGTTTGGTGTTTTATCACTTGATTCAATTGAAATTGAACCATTTTCCGAGTACCACGCAGTGTTAAGTGGGGCCCATATTATACGGGAAAAGTCTTTAATGTTCCATTTTGGAAAAACATTTGGTATTGTTAGTTTCGTCAGTTCAAACTGTCTTAAAAGTATGGGTGTTGTTGAAGATCCTGAAATATCAATTTTTTGAAAGTTGTCCACTACAATTAGACAATTTTCGTCTAAAAATCTGTCGAGAATTTGATGTAGATTGTCCAAGTTATCAGGTTCAAGTCCTTCTGTATCATACTTGTAATACTGGAATCGGGCTTGAGTATTAACTGTTGGAGTACTGGTTCGTACAACTACAAAACGCACAAGAAAATGGAATACTGCAAGTGTCCGAACCATTGTATTTTTTACTTTATGGAAAAATCAGGATTTACTTTATCAAATTTTCGAAAATGTTTCGTAACTTCGATTTTTGTGAAGAGTTAGCACAGTTTTGTTTGCTTTTCGTTTTTAGTTTTATTGATTTTTTTTGCTTAAGAAAATCTGTTTTAAAATGCCTTAGATTTGCAGGTGTTGTTGAAAATTTTAAATAGTCTACGCCTAGACAGTTATGTATTGCCTTGCCTTTACCTAAACATTTTTCCTCGCAAAGGTTTTGCAATAGTTGCGGGTGAATTGTCTACGTTTAAATATACTTGTACTGGCTATTCGAATTGGAATCACAAAAAACCGAGCTTCGAAACTTTACACGACGAATTTTGGGGTCCCGGAAGATTTATTCTTGACACTAGAGTTTATAAACTGTACGTAGGAAACTCAAATTTTGGAATACTTACAAAATGTTAAGAAGTTATTATATTTGGATAACCGTTTTTGGGTATTTTAAAGTTAAACCACAAAATTTAAATAATGTATTAAAGTTTCTTAAAGCATAATTCATGGTTTTGGTGTAATACAACGTATTAGTCATTGGTTGATTTTGTAATTCAATTTTTAGATGAGCAACAAGACTGCTAAAATATTAAAGAGGCAATTAAAATTCTGATCGATCCCTTAGTTACGCGCACGAGTTCAAGCAAACAAGTTCTTCATTCCTCTTGATAAATTGTTTCAGACGCTTAGTTAGCAATCAATGATTTTCATTGATTTATTGATAACTATTACTATTGTGCAAATGGATATATCATATTTTTTACTTTATGTTCAATATAGAAACTGAAATTTAATGGAGGCTGAACATCTTTAAACAATCGCAAGTATAAGAAATGCTTAAAACTATTACTTATAAAGAATGGTGTAGAACCACCTGCAAATCAAATGCTATAATATTATTCAGTACATTCGGATTGTAGAAAAACATGTTTTGGGGCAAAATGAAAATAATTGTGAATATTTTGCAAAGGCAGTGCATTTGTCGCCCCCCTTTTTTCGCATTGTCTCCAGCCTAATATCCCCGATTTTTTCCCCGAAAAAATAATTGCATTACGTTGTCTACCCCTAAAAATTCTCTTAATAATGATAGATTTAATGCCCTTTTTTGGTGGTGATGAATGGTAAACGTGCTGTGTATGAATGTATCAGAGGATTAATGCTTGCTGATATGCTACTATTTATGTGACAAGCTTCAATTTTTATGTTAGTAGATTTCCAGCAAAGATACCCTAAAGACTTTCACGCAGCGCTTAAAAAACTTAAACTTATATAAATGACTGACGTGATTCAGATTCCCATTGAGATCATGTTATTTTAAGTTGACGAAGGCGTTTAAAATGGAATGAAATTAGCATTTCAGAAGATGAACTACAGCCTGTATGTAGATGTAAGGACACGCGGGTGCAAAAAATAGCGCACGAATTGACTTCTTCTGTGCACATGAACAAGATGTCCATTGAAATTGAGGAAAAAAGTTTTACCAAATGGATTTTTTGTAGTTACAACAAGCGGCATTGATCACAAGGATTGAGTGTGTGATGCTGGTATAGTACCATCATCAAATATTATGTATGTACAATATATGAATGTATGCTTGTACGTTATGACGGTAACGTACAGCACAGAATGTAATGAGATGCAATGATTATGGAACAGTCTGAATAAAGTTGTCAGAGTCGATCGCCGTCTTTACTCTCTCACATCTTACTTCTCTGTCCTCCCACTCCACTTATTAATTCGTATGCCCTCTGAGCTACCTGCACCCCATTCAACTGACCCTTGACTAACCCAACACTAAACCCCTTTAACCGCTATCAAGACACCCTAACCTTGGATTATTTTTGTCTGTTAGCTCTAGACTTGCTTAAGAAAGTTAGAATGGATAATTTTTTAAAGCATACAAATATAAAATTTTAACCTCTAACTACAATTATTCGAGCCTTACATTGTGTTTAAAGAAGTAGACCATCAACAGTTTTCAGAAATATAAAATAAAAATATGAAGACTCTGCTCCTCTTTTCAGGTCGTAAAAATCACCACAAGAAAACAAAATAGGCCTGGTCGAAACATTTTGTCTTTGAAGGAGTTTTCTTTTAGCAGCAGTTACCAGTTCCCTATTAAAAATCGACGTGATTTTCTTATCATAAATCATTCGTTTACTTGATTCATGGACCTTAACAGCAAATGGCAATGAAAATGCAATAAAAAAAGAAAATAGTATGGACATCACCGGCATTAACCAGTACACTTGAATTGGTAGTAGATCAAACGCCCTCACAGTCGCAAGATTACAGGATAAAATTATAATGAAACCGTCTCCCATAATTAACGCAAAAAGTGAACAAACATAAGTATATAAAACTTTATGAGCTAACTGAAGAGCTGTATACGCTTGGAAAAACGATAACTCATCATAAACACGAGCATCTTTGAAATTCACATTGCGAAGAAGTTGTATGCATCCAACGACCAGTTCTACTATATATATCAACATGCAAAACAAGACAGCGAAGAATCTACAAGCCTCAAAATTGCATATGTAAGAACATGTGACCCGAAAGAAAAGCAAAATTGATTGAACGATAGAATTGCAAGTATAACTGGATTGCGACGATCCACAGATTCGATCAGATGAAATGAATTTTGGAAACGTGTAAAGAAAAGGATCCAAGTCCACCCAAATACATAAAGGTGGCATGAAAAATGGAATGATGGAAAGCGATAGCACACTGAGCTGAATTGCATAAGATGTTATAAGCCAAGTTGATGTAACGGTAGAAGTTCTTGAGTGGCTTTTAACAGGCAATTGCTCTAAACAGAAAAATGTTTTAAATGCATCTTCATATTTAATTTATCAAATACTTGTCTCTGAAAATGAAAAGGGACCATCGGATAAAAATGTCCGTTTGTTATTATTCACAGTTGTAGTATTTTTGCATGTATGGATATACAAAAAAAACAAAGTTGCAGTGCTTTCGGGATAACAGACAATTCCAAATGATGGCCCCTTTTCATTTCTGGAGACACAAATAACTATTATTGTAATGAAAAATACTCACGGAGATACTCGAAAATGTTTTTGAAGTACTTAGTTCCAGTGACAATTTCGTCCGCCTTCCAAATCATAACTGCAGAAATGGACCAACAAAGAAATGATAAACTACCAAAACCACAAGCCATAACTACTAAAGAGCTATCAACTTCCTCCTTGTGAACAATTACATCTAAACACGAACCGAATCCTATGAAACCTGCAACAATAAATGTGTTGAAGGACCATATCAAATTGCCATATTGAACTTTTCCTTGAAATTCGAATTGTTCATTGAAGTCTGACCACTTTACTACCATGGGGGACATTTGCTTAAAAACTTTGTTGGAAAGACAAAGGGCAGGTACGGATAGGAACTTGTGCATGGTTAAATATGGCTATTTGTAAAGTTTCTTGTTTAGCAATTAAATTGTGAGCTAAGAATAAGGTAGAATGTATCGAGTCGAATGTTTTCGCTGGAATGGCAAATGTGGGGTAACCCATTTCGTGTGCTGATTGAATTCGTTCCAGGTTATTCGTGTAGATTTTAGCACGTGTTCGATTATGTTTGATTGCTTAAGCCTTAAATATTTGATCAGCTCTAATAAATAGAAAGTCTGAAATTAATTGGCCACGCCTTAATATTTAGTATTATTCAATATATGAGTTCTGTGTAAGGTACTACTAATGGAAAAATTGTAAAAAAAAAACAAAAAAAATGCTAAAATCGTTAGGATGACTTGTTTTGGGTCTTTGGAAGCATGAAAAAATTGCTGATTCCATTGCTAATCTGATCTGAAATGGCTTTTCTCAAAGAAGTCATCTTTATTTCGTAGTATGCTTTTGTTCAGTAAAATTTACAAATAAAATTATATACCTTTCGTAGTGTTTTTGGTAGAAATTCGGAAATACATTCTTATTCAACAAGACAGGCTGATCAAGCTAGGTGCGATATTGTGGTAAATAATTTAGTAGGTAGTCAACATTTTTGTGTTAGAACTACATCTTGTTGGAATTCTCTACCTGATAACGTTCGCAATTCGAATACCTTGAATATATTAAATACACTTTTCAAAATTACTTATTATCTTTTTAATTCCACGACGCTATTGTTTACACGATATTCAAAATAATTATTACCATTAATGTGTAAAACGCAAGTTATTCTGGTTTTATAATAGTAATTCGATGTAATTACCTGCTTTGCAGGAAATTGAAGTTTCCGCATATTTGTGAATATTTTGATGCCATGCTAATAAATTAAACGAGCCTAAAAGTATGTATAGACCATCACATGGATTATCATTATTGCATTACAAAACTTGTGTATATTATTTAAGTACTCTTTAACGTTTTACTTTGAAAATTGGAGAACGTCAAACTAAATGTATTTCGTGTAATTACTATTCTCGATTAAATAATATTGCTGCTGTAGTGATACATCAATACTTTTAGCATTGGATTTACATTGTATTATATTATATTTACAGAAAAGTGGATTTACATTAAACTAATCGTCATAATTGCTCAGAGCTCATGTAAGTTTGTTGTCTTGATGTAAATATGAGATTTGTGTAGTTGTTAGAAATATAGGAAACGTAGAGCTTAAATGTGTTCATAAATTTTAATGAAGTCTCATGTTTAATGTTCAAGATCGACCTGAACGGTCCTTGTGAACTATATAAATTACCATACAGGAGAACCTTGAACTTAAAACCGAGTTGTCAACTTAAACTTATCCGGCGAGTCAACAAAACAGACTAAATGACACCTCAAAATGACAAATGTAATATCGTATTTTTGCTACGTGAAACCATAACCTGAACATTTTATTAAAACAATGAAGTCTGTAATATATGTGTGCATTTTTTTAATTGGTTATTAATTAGGCGCTTCTGGCAGCCGGTACGGTACTAAGAACTAACCACACTTTTCAAATCATTTATAATCCATTATTCCTTATTCCTATTTTGAAATATGCTTCACCCGTATGTGGTATTGGGTCGACAACAACACCGATAGAAAATTAAGAAAAAGTTCAACGGAGATCAGTGCAAATAATTTGCGGCCAACGTGTGAAATTAAATTCGTCAAAATACGATTCAGCTCTTGACCTTCTCAGCCAAACCAAACCAAACAAACGCGAAGACTAGAAGAACTTGCTCATTCATTCCGAATATCTCTGCTCTCCTCGCATTTTTCCGTCACTGGTTACCCCCGTTCCAAATTCCAAACTTTTAACCATAGTTTGACTTTATTACTTCCAAACTCTTTATCAATATTAGTAACCCTCACTTTCGAGATCATTTTAAAATAAAAGATTTCGTTTTATTAGTCGGCGGGTTTAATTGATTGACCTGAGCTTTTCATCAACTTGCCTAAAACTACTAGTTGAACATGCCAAAATATATATGTATTTAATCTAAGATACTGATCGAAGTTCTCGGTAAACATACATAACTATGCCACATTGTATAAAGAACAGCCTAGAAAAATGGAATAGTGGTCAAACAGATTTGAGAGAAAATGGTTATTATCTTAATTTAGACCCTGAAAAGCATCTAAAACCCTAATATAAAAACAATTTTATGAGATTAATAATTTACTGACTGTTAATGGATGGGGAAATTTAGCTAACACATAATAATTACATTACGTTTTAGGGTAGGGTAAAGACAAGTCGAAATATTTTGGTTGACATTATAAATTACCATGCTGAAAATCGTTTTATATTAATTTATATAATGTACGAATTTTTGTAATATTGATACGGGATTTTTATTTGTTACGTTCATTGGCATGCCATGTCTTGCTAAATATGTGTTCAAATATTTAGAATTTGTGATGTTGCTATTTTGCCCCAGACCCGACTGAAAATATTTAAATGGGTGAATGTTAGCAAATAAAATATTGGATCTTTGAGGGATCAATTGATCAAGTAGCAAATGACAAAATGACTACCCAATCGATATTTCTTTAAACAGAACAGTTTTAGAAGCAGAGGCAGTATTAAGGATTATCTATACATTCAAACGGTTAGCTAGCTTACTGGATCAATATCTTTGGTGTAATTATGAATTGAAAGTTGCCCCTGCAAAATATTACGATATGCATTGTAATGCCTTAAATTAATTCCAGGGGAGAATATTATAAGCCATGAACTTATTTGGACAGAAAATTTAAGTACAGTTTCAACTAAAATTATTTCTCACAAAGTAATTACTACTCAAATTTAATATTTAGGAAACTTTCAGCTTCATAATGGATGTATACATAAACTGTATATACAAAAAATATCTAATAAAAAGATAGATAGAATCCCATAAACCATGCGTTTTAAAAGTAGCCGTTACAGTATTAACCCAAAACTCTGTTTTTGTATCACAGTTAAAACCCGAATTTCTCAAATGAGTGCACACCATTAAAAATAGTTTAGTCATTCTATTATTATTCCTTTTCTACACCAATATTAATCAAGTGCGAAATCTCAGTGAAAAAGAGTACAAAACAGATATAATTAAATGTATGCAAGTGCAACAAAATGAACACAAGTGTATCTACATTATCATTCATAGCAAAATTATGCACAAATAATTAGAACATTTATCACGCATAGTTATCTATTATGTCATCAGCAAATCTTTTAAAATGCATAATTTAACTAAGCGAATGAATAAACTGCTCAATGTCAGTTATACTTACAAAAGTTGTTATAAAGGCACACTAAATGATTATTCATGTAAGTGCATATTTAATCAAGTTTCCATTTTTTTATAAATATGCATTCCACAGTCATACTAACTTACAATATACTTTGGTATATGAACCAGTAAAATAAAAATTACATTAGCCCTATGTATTGATAACTGCATCAAAATGCCATTTCACTTTGTATGTGCATTTTGTCGTGTGTTCACTTTTATGATGCTTGCAGTGGAGTAGTCAAATGCATTGTTTACAAACAAAGTTCAATTTTCGTTTGACCTTGATATGGGCATCGGAAGTTCATTACGTGGTAAACAGGTTTTGTTTTTAGTTTTGTTTTCGGGCAGGCAGTATGTAAGTGAACAAGACGCACTTTCAATTTTGTTAGTTTTATTACAGTATGCCAAAAATGCACAACAAGTAGGAACGTAACCTGATCTAAAAATATAAGGTAAACAATAAAAGAGCAACAATATATATGACTAGTGCCTAAATAAACGATACAAATAAGTTAGAAGGCAAGCTATAAAATATTTAACCACAACATTGTTAACCTCTTTTGCCAAAAAAATACTGTAACGGCAACGAGGCGACAGTAACGCTGTAATAAATTCGCTGTAACAGCGATTATAACGGATAGCGAATTAAAGCGACACATGATAATTGATGAGCAATGATGTTGACAATGAAAAAAACATTCGAATGTAATATTACATGGCATGTGTTTGATATTGCAAGTTTTGACCCCGATTTCTGAAGCCAAGAGGTCACTGTGGGCTAAAGTTACACAATATTCGGGATCTACTTGGCAGACAGACGGAAAAACATAATAAACTCAATACTAAGCTGAGCTTCGCTTTCAGCTCAAAAATAATGGGTTTTCTACTAAAGTGATAGTAAGCAACCTAAAAAAATCGTGAATGGATCTTGTCGTGTGACAATGAAAGGGATATGCGTGAGTACGTACGTGCCTAAAGTTATCAGAGTTTTGTGATAAAACTAGTTACATTCTGTATTCAACCTTTTCAAAATCAGCAGAAGTTTATTTGGCAAAGGCATTGGTTGCATTTAAAGTCTAGACTGATAAAACACGAACGAACGAGAATTATAGCCAAATTATTCAATTTATTCCAGTTTTCCCCATGGTTTTAATTGACAGTTTAAGAAAAAAATTATATTGAGTGAAACATTGTTTAGCAATTATCATTATTATTATGACATATTTATAAAGGCTAGTTATTAGTTTGATTGGGATATAAATATGATTACTGATTAGACTGACTGGTTCAGAAAATACATGTACTTAAAAAAATCATCATTATTATGCGTTTTAATAACACTATAAATTTAATTCCCATATATGTTATACTAGTGTAGTTGGCGTCTGAGTCCTGAAGAAATTGGTTTACTTACATATAACGTATGAATTAATGACAGTTTCTTCATTGACACCAAAACGGAAATGGTTTTATGGAAATCTTTATTTCAGTATGATCTCATCTGATCTATTTTTTTCAATTTTAGTTCAAAGAGTATTCACAAATATTTATGTACGTTTTACGTAAAAAAATACTGGCAGTAAAATCCTATTTAAGAAGTGTATAGTTATATTTCATCAAAAGTTAATTTTATTTTGGGTGAACATATTCATTAAATGTGGCGACAAATAAAAAAATCATTTTAGCCAGCTAAACTAGTTTATACATTTTAAAATCAGCAGAATGGGGTAATTAAAACGGGAACAATACTTTTGACATAAGACGGGAAATGTCATGGGAAAGTCGAAAGCATCAAAATTGTGTATTCGTATGTTGATAATTTTATAAATCAAGAGTTTAACCAAGATTCTTACTATGTTGTTTTCAATAAAATATTTTTTTATCAAAAATGTATAATTTTAATCATAGAATGATTGTTATCTTCTATTATTACTAATCAATACATGATCTAAAATTGGTAGCATTTTCCCAACTATGTCTATTTCGAACAATAAATAATTATAGACATAAAGGACATGATAACCGCGTTTCAATATTTAAAGAGTATGAGAGATATTTTAATATTAAAATTGAATAAAATTTGATCGAAATATTATGAGAAGAAAATATTTATTTTGATTATTTTGAAAACCGACCGGAAGCTCGCCGTGCTCCCTTGATACAATTTATCGCAACATAACGTTTTGTGATACCTAAAAATGTACATAAAGTTTCCACACATAAATAAAAGAAGTATATTTTTTATTTAGTAAAAAAATCAAGCATAAAATTTGCATGGTCTTTCGTTTTACATTACCGATAATGTAAACATTACCAACGTCAATTTGGTAAAGCTTCCTACAAATGTGGCTTTAGTATTTATTATCCTTCCCAAAAATGGCATATCCCCCAAAACCAGAAGTTTTCAAAGTAGCCGTTACTTGTTACTCTAGTCAGCCAATATACCATTTTTAGATCACGGTTAGAACCTGAACTGCTTGAATGATTAAATGAACAACATTCGAAATTGCTTTATTTTATTATCCTGCCACACCATTATCTCAGCACAGTACAAAAAACCAAGTGCAAAATAATTGTAATCCAATGTATGAAAGTGTGTGGCAAAATCACCAAAAGTTCATGATCACGCATAGCGAAATAACACATAAATAATTAAAAACAATTATCACACATAGTTATCCATTATGTCATCAGCGGATCCTTAAAAAATTGCCTGATTATTATTATGGCACACTAAATGGATATCCATGTAATTTTTAATTTAATCGAATTTCCATATTCATAAATATGTATGCACTATACCGTAATATAAGCATATAATATATGTACATAAACCAGTAAGATAAAAAATATTAGACTTCATATATTTTTTACTGCATTGAAATGCCATTTCACTTATTATGTGCATCTTGAAGCATTAAATACAACTTGCTTGCTAACCACGCGATTGTCGTGCGTTGACTTTTATAATGCTGCTATGTTAAGTGTTCGTCTACATTGTTTACAAACAAAGTTCGATTTTGCTTTGACTTTATTACAGGCAACGGATATTCAATGCATAGTAAACTGGTTTGTTTACTTTTATTTTCATTTAGTCAAATATGCTTGAAAACAAGACCAAATTCGTTTTATTTTCGTTTATTTTATTAAACTACAGCATTACAAGTAGGAACGTAACCTGATCTAAAAATATAAGATAAACAATGAAAGTGCAAATATGACTATGAGCCTAATTAAACCAGACCATTAAGTTAAAAGCCTTCCATAAAATATTTAACCTAAACAATGTTAACCTCTTTTACCGGCAAGACTCACTGTAACGGAGACGACGCGACAGTAAATTTAATAATAGGTTTCTTATTAAAGTGATAGTATTCAACCTAAAAAAATCATGAATGAATCTTGTCGTGTGACAATGAAAATTATGATGGTATGTATAAAACATGTTACATTAGGTATTCAACCCTTTTTACAGCAGCAGCAGAAGTTTACTGTATTGGCATTTTACTTGTTGCATTTAACGTCTAGACTTAGGCAAACACGAACGAAAAATCATAATCAAAATATTGCCCATCAAGTTAGCCAAATAATATTCCGGTTTTCTCCCATGGTTTTAATTGGCGGTGTAAGAAAAAAATTTGATGGTTAGTTAAACATTGTATGGCAATCATCATTATTATGTCATGTTTATAAAGACTGGCTATTAGATGAATTGTGACATAAATATGATTATTGTTTTTAAGGAATCGAATGGGCACAATATCTGTATCTTTCAATCGCATTAATAAGTAGTGCTATTTAATTAGTAGGAAAGTACCATGATGTCTGTCCGTCACTCGGTAAGATGACGATGTCACTCGGTTCTAAATGGGTAATATTATTTATTTCACCTTGGGCTCTTAAGCTACTTCTTTACTTTCGATTCTATTGGAATTATCGCATTCCGAATATTACGCACTGATGTATAAAATCACCCCTTTCAATTCTTCCTCAACCTGTCGCTATGATTCTTGTATTAAAAAATGGAATATTTGTAAAAAAAAAAATTAATAACATCATAAAATTAAGTAAGTATTCTTAAATTGAGTGTCAGTGTCAGAATATCGAACGAATTGTTTATTATGACGTTTGAATGATTGAGTGAATTTTCATTGACATCAAAAAGATTGAATGGTTTTTATGAGAATCTTTATTTGGGCACGACACAATCTCCTCTGATCTTATTTGATAAATTTAGTTCATACAGTATTTACATTTAAATGTGTACGCTATACGGTAAAAAAAAATTTACTGCCAATAAAATCTTATCTTAAGAAATATTTGTTTACATTTTGTGATGTGTTTATTTGTTACGGGTGTGAAGACAAATAAAAAAGATCGTTTTGTCAGATTAATTGGTTAGGCATTCTATGTTCAGCAGAGTAGTGTAATTAAACTTCCAACAAGGTTCTAGTAAGTTTTACTTGACACAATGATAATATGTAGCTGATTGCAAATGTGAGCGAATATTGACATGACAAAGTTTTTTTTGTCTGTCTATCTGTCTGCCCCGATGCACTGCTTAAAAAATGTCTGTTAAATCTGCGGTCAAATCCAACGTTTAAATTTAAAAGTTTTAGATTTGTTCATAATGAAACTCTGCTTTCACAAAAAGCAGTGAAAGCTTGCAATATGAATAATATATCTTAATGGCGTTACGCGATTATATGTGAAAATGTGAACAGTCGATTTCACACTCCAATGACACAGTATGGTCATCACGGAAAATCACAAAATATACAAAAATAACTCAACGAAAATTGCATATCATTCGGCTACGTCGTTCTGATCGCTTTTACAGCGAATTTATTCAGTATGTGCTCGTTTTATGTTTAAAATCACTGGCCAATGTTTCATGAAGTGAACTTGTCACCGTGTCTTTTATATATGTATTTTAATTAAATGTCACCAAAATAGTACAAAAGCATTTTTGGGTAATAAGAATGGGCACAATATAAAGCATATCAGCGGTCATATATGCTTACATGCACGCTTGAATATGCTATACACTCTACGAAAATTGTTCATTTATTATATCAAATTATATGCTATACTTTGTTTACAATTTTTTTATTATTACTTTGCGCAGTGCGACTGCATAAAAGTGCACACAAATCCATTCATACATACATATGTAGAATCACAATATGTTGGTATAGGGAAGGCCCAACTTTAATGAAAGGCATTATCAAATAAGCGAGTTTGATACATTCATATCCCCCATATGTCCCCGTATTATTGACTATATAATAGCACGATCACTGTAAAATATAATTATATTGATAATATGATCGCGCCGACCGACCATAGCATCCTTTCAAGATGGTACACTTATAATAAACTATAAAGTCGAATAACAACAAAAACTCAAGTCGTGATAAAGTCATCCAGTAAGTTAGAAAAAAATCATTTGGTTCACGTCTGTTGGCTTGTGAGCCCACCAAATTTCTCACATTTTTAGTTTGCAATTGTGAGTGCATTATGTCAGTGAAAATGTCGTCCAAAGTCACGCTACTTTGTACCAACTTTATACATTTGACAATTCAGTGTATAGCAAGTGTAATCAAATTTGTGGAACTGTTACTGAGACGGTGGTCAAATCAGTTGTTACGTAAAAAGGTGAACAAAGTGCTTAGAAAGGGGAACCTTATCATTGATGGACCGAAAAAGTATGATCCCCAAGTCAAAAATAAGGATGAATTTTACAAAAGGGTTATCGAAAATCCCTCATTGGGGATTGGGGAGTGTTACATGGAGGGTCACTGGGATTGCGAGGATGTCGAACAATTCATCTACCAGATTTTTATGAATGAGATCATCAAAGAGTACATGTACCCTATTAACAAATTCATCAACTTTTTACTTTTCAAGGTTGTCAATTTGCAGACCAAGCAGAGGGCTTGGGAAGTTGGTGAAAAGCATTATGATTTAGGTGAGTGCACTAAAATTAACATTACAAAAATTATATTAAAAAATATATGATAGAAAATCAAAATAAAAAAAATAAAAATAAATTAAAGCGAACATTTAATTTAAAAACCTAAAATAAAATCAAAAGTTTAAAAAGTAATTACAAAATATAATTAATTATAGAAAAAATTTAATCAACAAAAAATATGTGAATAATTTATTATGAATTTTCTATGCATATTTTAGGTAATGACTTATTCGAATCATTTCTTGACTCCACCATGAACTACTCATGTGGCTACTGGAAAAATGCCAAGAACCTTGAAGAAGCTCAAATAAATAAAATGGAATTGATCGCGAAAAAGCTTAACCTGGAACCCGGGATGAGGGTACTGGACATTGGCTGTGGATGGGGTGGACTCTGTAAACATTTAGCTGAAAACTATGGCGTGTCGGTTGTTGGTTGTACCATTTCTGTGGAACAAGCTAAAGTTGCCAAGAAAAAATGTGAAAATCTTCAGGTCGAAATTCGTCTGGAGGACTATCGTGACCTGGATGAGCAATTTGATAGGGTTGTGAGTGTTGGCATGTTTGAGCATGTGGGTACCTCCAACTACAAAACATTTTTTCAGGTGGTCAACAAGTGTTTGAAGAAGGATGGAATATTTTTACTTCACACAATTGGAGTGTCACACGATTGGGTTCCACTGATTGAAAGTTGGTTTCATAAGTATATATTTCCTAATGGTATTCTACCTTATCATACTCAAATATTGGAGAACATGGATGGGCTTTTTGTTCTGGAGGACTGGCATAATTTGGGACCTAATTATAATTATACATTGAGTGCATGGAGGGAGAATTTTGAAAGCAATTGGCCTAAGCTCAAGGTGGAGAAAAATCTGGATGATAAGTTTTATAGAATGTGGACATATTATTTGAGTCTTTCTGCTGCTGCGTTTCGGTCAAGGAAGTATCAAGTTTGGCAGGTGGTCATGTCAAAAGATGGGATTTTGGGGGGATATGATTCAGTTCACTAATTGATAAAATCAAATTTTTATTGGACTCGCTCACATATATGTGATAGCGCGCAAGAAAAGGGGCCATCGGGAATTTCTTCCGTTAGTCATTTTACTAAGTTTTATTGCATTTTGATGGATAAAAGTAATGCAACTTCGTAAAAAAATAACGGACAATTTTTCCCGGTGGTCCCTTTTCTCTTGCCTAATCACATATTATTTTTTAAGTTCAAGCCTAAATGTTCGTCTGTATGTTATAAAATAGTATATATTTAATACATTTTAGTATAAATTTATGTTCATTTATTTAAATAATGGTAGCCCAACCCGACTAGTAACATAATTATTGATCGTATTTGTAATACGGAGACTTTATAATATTAAGTAGAATGGTTTATTTGCTACTACGGTTGAAATGTTAATTCGAATGAAAAAATATATAAAAGCGTTACTGTCTTAATTTTTTTGTAATAATGGAATTTAGGATTTACGTTTCAGTACTTTTTTTAGATTAACTATTGTACCTTAAATGATATGAACTCATTTCATTTACTAGTTTTAATGTTAAATTAATGAAATGAGAGAAAGAAAATTTAGTTCAGGTTTATAATATCATATAGAAATTTAGATTTAATTTTTAAACAAATGTCGTATTTTTAATAGATTTAATTTTTAATCATTTGTGATAATAACTTATAAGCATGTGAAACGATAATAAATGCAGAGTGGACAAAATCTTTCTAATTTTTGTCAGAAGTGCAGGGAGTGCCGTTGATAATCATGCTAATCAGGGATAGTGTAATGCGTGGGTGTGAACACAATAGTAACGGATCAGGTCATGTTTATGTGATATTCCTTCCTTCAATTTGTTGTCTTACCAAATTCAAAATACTTGAATATGAACTGAAAAAAATATAATTCGGAACTAAATTGAAATGATTTGTAGGCTTTGATTTAATTGAATGTAATAATTTTTAAAATTATTAAATGCACTATTATCTAGACAAAACTTGGCTTCATTCCTGTGCATAGCTTGCAAAATAAACAATACAGTAGCGGTAAAAATAAACCTAAATTTTGACTTCAAGTGATAAATTTAATTATTAATAAAATAGGTGTGCCTGAAATAAATTGAATTAGAACGTTCGATTATTTTTTATAGCTATGTCCTTTTGTTTACTACACAATGCATGGCCCATATGACAGGCCGCCAATAATTGTATTTTTATGCAGACTTGTTTTGATATAATAACCACTTGATGATGGATGATGACTTGATGTCTCAGCGAAAAGCTTTTCATGTAGTTTTATTGTTATTTGATGAACGCTATAAAGCGCAGCAGAACTGCATTATAACTAGTGTAACAAGATTGGCTAGTAAGTCAAGACCTAAACAGCACTTTTCTGCATGAACTTGTAGCCCCTCGTGTAAATATTGCATGTCACCCCACACCATATCGCACCAAATCATGTGCACACCTCATGGAGAAGAAGGAGAGATAGATGTGATCAATCTCACATCTCAAGAAGAGGAGTCAATCTGGAATATGGACTTGATCCACTCGGTGCTACAATATTATGGGCTCTCTTCAGTCTTCCCATATTGTGTAGTATCTGAGACTAAATTTACGATTCAAATATATTAAAAATATATAAATAATTGTGAAATCAATTGTTCAATTTATGAGAATTATCGTGTTATCAATAAATACACTTCAAATATAACTCATCTCTTGCTCTCCCAACTTCACATTATTTCCGAACCATGGGCAGTAACGAAGCATAAACTCCAAGATAGAAAAGTGCTCGTTACAAACTTCAACTTTGTTGTATTTTTATGCGGTTTATCCAAGATCATTTGAATAATTATTAAATTTGCACAACTTCTAATTTTTCTGGAGAGCTCAAACGCAAAAGCAATGAATTTATTTAGCAGTCATGTTATATTTTCTTGGTAGTCTGTTTCTCTAAATTAATTCTATGCGCGAGGTTCATCAAATTACCCAAACTGCATTGTAAAGTAAACCTCGATTTTCTTTGATGATGATTTTACTCAATTGCGTAATACCATCCTGTTAAGCTGGTTTGAGGCATTATTTTATTCCCAAGATTAAGTCAATTTTTTATACTTCTTTGGCAAATCAGATTTCCATGCATGGTATAGCAGCTTTGTCTAGTATACTTTTTTTCCCATTGTACGTTACATATAATGATAATGGTAAAACCTTCATGTGGACAAACATGGAAAAACCGGTTTGAATCTGAAGAGACAGACACGGGAAAATACCAAATGAACTATCACTGTGTAACCATAAGTTATACAGGAATACTAAAACAGATACAAAAATTCTCCAGTTTTATTGTGTTCATCCAAGCAGATGGTCAGCTTATTTGTAATGTGTAAAAAATTCCATTTAGTATAAAATAGCAAGCAAAATGATTATCATTTCATACAGTTTATCAGTAATTTTAGTGCTTTGTGGATTTTTATTTTGGTATAAAAACCGAAAGAGAAACAGTTCAGAATATCGGTTATTACCAGGTAATTTTTGTTACTTTCGAAAATTTCTAATAAAATATAGTTCTTAATTTGTCAGTTTGTTTATGCTTTTTAAGGTCCATTTGCACAACCATTAATTGGAAATGTACTACAAATTGGTTACCAGCCCCATATGACATTTTCAAAATGGGCAAAAGAATATGGACCTATATACCAAATTAAATTAGGATTTGAAAAGTGAGCTATAATTTTTTTTAAATACAAAGCTAATTATTTTATAAAGTGAATAAGTGAATTTTTTAGGGCTGTAGTAGTGAGCGACTACAAATTGCTAAAAGAGCTCTTTAACGACTATGCATCAACTGGACGACAGAAGGATAACCCAGCAACTTTGGAATTTACGAGAGGATCTTACGGTAAAAATGGAAATAAAATGGAAAAAAGAAACGAAATATTATCTAATAGCCATATTTAAAAAAATAAGGTGTACTCAACACGGATGGAAAACACTGGGAGCAACAGAGAAAATTTGTCATTCGAAGTCTGCGAAATTTTGGATTTGCCAAAACGTCAATGGAAACGATGATTAATGATGAGGTTCAGTCAATGATGGAATGGTTTATAAAGAGTAAAGGTAAAAGTATCCCTGGAACACGCATTTTTAATGCTCCGGTGGTCAACTCATTATGGAGAATTGTGACTGGGGAACGATGCGAATGGGAAAAGTGTAGACCACCAATACTTGACGCTGCAGATGAATTTTTTAGGTAGACAAAATAATATTTGAAATCGATCACTCACTTAGTCTTAAATCATCAGTTTAATAACACAAAATGAAAAAAAAATCGATTAATTAATTAACTTGTCAATTTACAGTGCTTCAATGAATGTAGCCACTAACGGCGTTCTATTCATTCCAGTTTTGAGATTACTGGCTCCAGACTACTTTGGTTGGAATCGATATGTAAAAAGCGTTGATACAATGTTACAGTTGCTGGAAAATTCCATTGAATTACATAAATCTTCATTTGATAAAGATAAACCCCGGTAATTACTCCAATGGTAATCTTTTCAAAAAGATATAGATTAGCAGATTTACAAAATTTTGATTTCCTAATTTACAGGGACTTTATAGACCATTTTCTACTGGAAATACACAACGAGACTGATTCAGAGTCAAGTTTTTACAAAGGCGTTGGATGTAAGTTTTTTATTAATCAATTTAGTATACAATCAAATACGGTAAAAAAGCTCAATTTTATGGAAAATCCGTTCGTTTTACAAATTTTTCAGATAAAAATTTAGTTGCTGGAATTTTCGAGCTGTTTTTGGCTGGATCTGAGACCACGTTAGTATTTTATTTTACACTTACCAAAATTTCAAACGCTTATGGGTTGGGTAGGAAATAATATTATTATAATGTGTTATATAGGTCTAACCTTTTATCATGGCTACTACTGTACTTGAGCGAATTTCAAGAAAAACAGAAGAAACTACAGGCAGAAATTGACAGTGTTTGTGGGTCACGTTCTCCAACTTTATTGGACAAAGCAAGGTATCGTATTTAAAACGGAATAATTGTACAGAAATTTGAATGTACTTTTTCAGATTATTCTTTTATTTGGTTTTATATACTAGCATGCCATACACTGAAGCAGTAATAACAGAAATTTTGAGGATGGCAGCTGTAATCCCTTTCGGCTTTCCCCACCGCATGTTAGAAGACAGAATTTTTCATGGTTACCACTTGGAAAAAGAAACTATAATAATTGGAAACTTTTACGGAGCTCTTCATGATCCATGTGTTTGGAGAGATCCGGAAAACTTTCGACCGGAAAGATTTCTGGATGAAAGTGAAACCAATTTTTTGGCCAACGAAGCAATGGTTGCATTTTCTGAAGGGAAAAG
This sequence comes from Entomobrya nivalis, assembly GCA_034695485.1. Classification (NCBI taxonomy): domain Eukaryota; kingdom Metazoa; phylum Arthropoda; class Collembola; order Entomobryomorpha; family Entomobryidae; genus Entomobrya; species Entomobrya nivalis. Next base: position 15,338 of record JAQFZH010000140.1, on the reverse strand, counting down.
ACGCTGTCTTGGGGAAACGTTGGGAAGAGATACTTTGTTTTTGTTTGTGACAAATATTTTTAAAAAGTTTAATATTATGTCTGATCACAAATTAGAGGAAAAGGTAAGCTTTGAGCCAGCTTTTGGTATTATTCTAGCACCAAAGCCGTTTAATGTTGTGTTTCACAAAAGAAAAGAAAATCCCATGATCGTCTAAATTTATTGTTTAAGATTGATTTTTTACATATAACATGTGTTCAACATAAAGCATGTCCGGAAACCATTGCAGCATTTTTTGAAGCTTACTGATTAAAAACCAGAAGCAGTATTTAAGGAAGCAAAAAATTTATTTAAATACTACTACATTTGAGATATAAAAATCATACAACACTGGACCCTTGAGTGACTTTGTTACCAATTTAACGGAGCATTTTGAATGCACTGCCAATTCCGAAAATTCATGTTTATGTGCCAAGTTACGTTCCGGCGTATATTTCTTTATAGAATGATAAATTTCTAAAAGACGTTGATGGTATTGATGGCTTGGATCATTTGGCTTTTAAAAAAGCCCAGAACATCTCGGAATTTCGTGCTTTTGGTACGACTGGGGCATTTTAAGATTTTACAACAATTCCAGTTTTCATGGTTTGAAGTGATATTTTTTACGTTTAAATGTGCAACCACTAATTGGACCCTGTTCCTGACCATTCACCAACTTGAATGCATTTTTTTTGCTTGAGCCTTGAAGCTTAGTTCCTTAGCTTCAATTATCCGTAAAGTTGATCGAGAAATTTTCAGTTCCATTGGAGCAGCACGCATAGTCCTTTTCGAACGTTTTCAAAGTCTTTTAATACATTCCAAAGGTTCTCACGGATGTAGGTGTACGGTAATTTTTGATGTGGCCTGTTTTATTTGCAGCCTAATGCGTAGTTATGACTTTTAAAATCATAAATTTCAATAAAACCTCATTTAAAAAAGTTTGATGGTTTTGACCTTTAACCTTTCAGTTATTTTTTCCTAGTAGGAATTATTGCATTATCGGGAATTATTTTCTGCAGTTTTCTCGTTTAAAAAGTCGTTCATAGATCCAATGTTGTATGATTTTTATTCCTCAAATGTAGTAGTATTTAAATAGTTTTGCTTCCTTAAATAGTGCTTCTGGTTTTTAATCAGTAAGCTTCAAAAAATGCTGCAATGGTTTCCGGACATGCTTTAGTCAATAAATCTGCTATTGATTTGTGAAATAATTTTAAAACTTAACAATTATTATTGGTGAAGTATATGTACCTGTGATGCGTGGTTCAAGCATCATCACAGTAACTAGGGACATAAGATGATGAACACCACAGCTACTACAATCGTATTCATTCACATAGCCTGATTAGCTCAAGTTGTACCAGATTCAAACCTGCATCAGGCCACTTTTTGTGGGTGAATACGACTGAAATACACAGAACTCTCATAGTTCATAACTTACCAATTAAATGTTTTACTTTGAAAATTTTCGAGGCTTTACAAATATGATGATATCACTATGCGCTTTATCATAGGAACTGTTGCACACAGATCTCATGTTTCACAAATAAGTAGCAAACCATGTGTACCCTAGTTTGGTGTAACGTAACATACCTCCAACCATCATCTCAAACGTTATGCAAATGACTGCAAGTGCGGTTCCACCAGCCAAAAATACAAATATTACAAGAATTTTTCCCGACATGTTCGGTTTCGTAGGGTGATTCATATTAGTCATTGTAAGATCCGATCTATTTATAAATTTTGGCCACCACTCAAGCTGCCCTGTGGTAGAAATCAAAGAAAATTGTTGAAGTACAGCCGTTGGCACATACGAATTCAAATAAAATATATTAACTTCTGGCGATGTGAATGCACTTATACCAACATCGGAATGCTTTTCAGACCTTCCTAGCTTTCGATAAAAAATTTGTGCTAAGTAATTTGGCAACATCCACGCCGTTTGGCTGCAATTGCTTATACCGCTTGCAATCAAATCTTCCTGTTTTCCGGCGAGAAGTTTACTCATTGCTTTTGCACGTGCATCTGCTATATCTAAGTTATTAATAAGTGATGGGTCTATCAAGTGATCAACATTTGTCCAAGCTTCTCTTATTGCCACGATTGTGTTTGGGTGCATTCGAGTATAATTTCGCGCTTTTGACAATTCCGGCCATTTTTCGGCGTTTTGTTGCAGCGACGAATATTGAAGTTCACTATAACCTGAGTAAACTATACCTCGATTTTCACACAATTCAAAAGAAAGATTTGTGATTCTCCATGGTTCGCATGGTGGGCTGACCGTATAATGATTAAAAGGCGTAATCCGGGTGTACACAGTAATGTTGTCCTCAATTAGTTCATCTACATTACGATACGAGACTTGCAACCCAGTTAACACGATGTTATAAACGTTCTCACTTTTGAAAGCACCACTAATTACCACACCTGCTAAAAGTGTTCCACTCATAATATACCTCATGGGTTTACTTTTGTCAAAATTCTGAGGAAAAGGGTTCCCTTGTTCCAGCAAAACTTTCAGTACGCCCAGTGTGCTGGTTGTGAAAGATATACAGCCGCACTTTTCTTTGTACAGTTTATCAATTGAAATGGATAACAAAATAATGAACATGAGCAAGAAACCCCAAACCTGCCACTCAAAAACCATGATAAATTTGAGAAATGGAAAGGGTTCGATCCCGCGTGAGCCACAGCTCAGGAAATGGAGGTCTCCAAACACATTTCTCACACTAAATGCTCTATCGTACAGCTCAGGATATTCATGCATACAAATTGCTCTTCTGAGATATGTTGTAAAATATTTGTAGAACGGGTTTTCAAAAGTTTGCAATTTTTGCGAGGTCAAATTTCCCACGATGCAAGTTAGAATAGATGCATAGCCAAATCCAATCATTTGTATTTTATCTGAAAACTCGAATTTTGATTTTCGCAGAGATTGTAGTGGCTTTTTAAGTAACTCGGATTCTTTTTCTAGAAAATACCAAATATGCTCTGCCAAGTTGAACTTTGAACCCACTGAGTCCTCCGTGTTTTTTGGGAACGCGACAAATTTTTGAGATCTTTCGGAAACTGCTTTATAGTCAAATGAGACATGATAAAGTTCTATTGGAATTACGTTTAGTAGAGTTTTGCATTCAGGGCATGGATAAATTAGGTTCAAAGTTTTAATGTAGCATTCAAAAAGAATTGATGTTTGCCCGAGTTTTGCATTGCAGTCGACATGAGCAGTAATTTGTACGTCATTTACTACATAGTATAAATAAGAACTTTCTGTGAATCTCAAGTTCCTTTTTACAGTCCACGCAGCTAAAAACACCCAGTCGTATTCTTTTACACTTGCTTTCGTAGTAACTAGAATGTGAACTGGTGGTCTCAAACTTGGTACAGTGTACAGTCGTGAAAACTGTGACCTTGGAAAGATTTCTGGGTGTTTTCCAAGACGAAGTAAATTATCCGGCATCAGTAAATCCACTTGGATTTCACATTGCCATGGCCTTGATGAGAAAATAAAGTTGGGGCGATTCAGGCTTACACAGCCGCTACTCCTAATATCTGTTGGCCACAATGAATAAATGTGTTTAAATATGGAGCACATCGAATCAAAACTAGCATGGTAAGTGTCGGATGGCCAATCTTGGAAAAAAGTTCCATTTAGCTTAGAAGCCATTTCTTTGAGCACCCATAGTAACTCAGCATTGTGTACTTTTCGATTATAATTCGGGTCAAAATAGCTTGCCGTGCCAATAGCTATGTCTACTTGCCTGAGAACCACGGGGAACTCAATTGTCGGATGAATATCAATATTTTCAAAGTTGTTAATTACTTTGAGACAATTGTGGCGAATAAATGCTTTTAAACTAGAAAACAAGTCGTTCAGAATTTTAAGGGTTTTTAAAACGTTTTGCTGGGAGTTCACATTGTGTTTGTATGTTCTTACTTCATCAATATGTGCACCATTATCATAGCTCCATAAATCGTACAAAATTGGATCTCTTAGAGACATGGAATGTACAAGCTTAGTGTTAAGAGTGTACTTAAAGGTAATTGTCGATTGGTTTTCTCCATTGGACAGGTTTAGTTTTAGAAGAGTTAAGAATAAAATTTGAATTAAAATGTGTAAAGTAGAATTTCCCATTGCACAAGCTATAAGATTATAGTGGACAGGTACAAACTGTAAAAAATATTTCAAAGATAGATTTTGGGTACTGCGAGTGTGTCTTAGGAATAGTTTATTTAAATATAACGTTTTAGTACGTTGACACAAAACCTCATCAGGGATATTATAGGGGAATCGAAACTATTAGTTAATTTGCAATGAAAATTTAAGCCTAACGGTTTTCTTAACCTGAAATTTTACGACAGAAATCTTTATAATTTTATTAATCTATTTTAATTTAGTTTTGCGTAAGCTTGACCCTTATTTAACTAAGATCGTGACTAAATTTTCTGTCTAAAGAGATAATTATTATCGAGACAATAAAAAGAGGGGTATATGTAAATAGGTTTTGAATTTTTTTCAGTAAAATGGTACGTTTTATTTGGATTGATGATGTCACATCCACGAACAAATCTGAAAATTAAAAATAAGTTAAACGGTTTGTCCGCAGTTGTGGTTTCGCAATGTTTTCAGTAACTCCAGGAATCTTTTTGTATGAGCTCGTCTACTTGTTCCAGTTTGTTCTACTTGCTTATGCTGATGTGTCTGAGTTGTGTAAGAGTCATAAAACTTGTTTTCGACAATGCTTCCTGGTAGTAGGCTAATTAAAAAATAGAGAGCCAAAGTGCTCATAATATCCTCCCATATGATTACTTGAACTCATTACTCGGAATATATCGTTGTATGTTGCATGTGCTGCTTACACATTCATAATTACTCCAATGGCATCGATCCGGTAAGTTTGCTAGCCTTTTAAATATATAGATATTTCTTAAATGTCTCTGCTTGCAACACGGTCATTTATAAAGAAATATGGAATGGGTTGTCATTGGTTCCTTGATCAATAACTCCGTCGAAGATCCTGTATTTTCATTCATTGCTAAAAATAACCTATTTTCTTATTTTCAATCGTTTCTAGAGCAATAAAGCAACATCGACTGTTCTAAATATTTTAACACATATTTAGCAAACTTGGATGTGTTCTATCTCTTTTCTTGCTAAAGCGAATGTTTTGTTTAATGAGAAAATTGAAGCTTTTGGCCAAGGCCAAATAACCGCTTAAAGGTTTATTACAGAGACTAATTTGTGTTATAAAATTATAGTAAACTTCATTTAAAGAGAATTTGCACACTAAATGTCTTTTTTGATAATTCAAGAAACTATCTCAAATTTGACAAAACCCTAGTAGCGGTCATTTTGCCGTTTATTTTGATAAACCTTGGAACAATTTTGTCCTAAATTCGCTACACAGGTTAGATGTCATCATATATCTGATCGTCTGAATTTATGAACATGGGAATATATCTAGTTGTGCTTATTTTTAGCCTATTTATTATGTATCCTTTTACCAATCAAGCCAACATAGTTATAACAACTTTATATTTTTGCTGCCCTAGCTTCGCAAAAACAATTAAATATTAAAAGCTAAGCTCCGCTAAGTTACTAGAATGTGGGACCAAATCAATAATAAATCTATCATTATCTAGGAATCTAATTCATAAGAAGTTTGACATATTAAATTTGACCTTTTGTTTCATATGTCATTGGTTAGAACAAAATATAGCCAGTTCGGCTGCTAATATATATTTTACGTGCAGAGCAGAGCATTTGTCTAATCAACTTATCCCAAAACAGACAAAGAAATAAAGGTATGGTTAATATTCTCCAAATTTACGGAAATAACCTAAAGATTTCCGGACCTCTTCAAACTGTTCCTCTTGAATGGTATTTTCCTATGAAACCATCATACTCATTAAAACTACTTCGACCCATTAGCAGTAAACCGGCTCAAAAAGCATTAAGGATAAAATCGCTTCTACTTACAGCCACACATATCCTCACAAGCCAATATAGAATTGTAATTTTGATTTTTATACTCATCTTGACAACAAGCAATTTTCACATTATATTTTGTCAAATCGGAGTCGCTCAATTTACAAGTTTTATAAATGGACTTATTCAATTCGAAAAACTGTTATAACAAATTTATATTTTTGCCGTCAGAACTTTACAAAAACAATTAAATATTTAAAGCTAAGGATCGCGCAGTTACTAGAAAGTGGAACATAATCATAAATAAATCTTTCATTATCTAGAAATCGAATTTATAGAAGTTTGACATTTTAAATTTGACCTTTTGTTTAATGTCATTGGTTAGAACAAAACATAGCCAGTTCGGTCGCTAATATATTTTACGTGCAGAGCAGAGCATTTGTCTAGTAAACGTATCGCAAAACTAAAGACAATAAATAAAGGCATGGCAGAAATTCTCAAATTTTACGGAAATAACCTTAAGATTTCCGGACCTTTTCATACAATTCCTCTTGAGTGGTATTTTCCCAAGGAACCATCATACTCATTTAAACTACTTCGACGCACTACCAGTAAACAGGCACAAAAAGCTTTAAGGCGAAAATCTCTAGTTGTTACAGCCACACTTATCTTGCTAATTGCCCAGGGAATATTCCAAACAAAGTTCAGCTTTAATACTAAAAGCACAGATTCAACCTTATACTTAATGTTTATGCTTCTGTTGTTAGGCGGCCACATTTACGCTATCTTTTTTCAAAATCAAGCATCAAATACTGTGAATCTTATAAATGGACTTATTCAGTTTGATAAAATGTATCCAAGCCAGCCACGGAAAATTGCAGACATGTCACCACAAGATATTGTTTGTGTATTCATGGTAAAGGTTGTATACTTCTCCTTTATTGTAGTTCCAATTGGAATTGTGTTTGGTTTTCATTGGAAAAATCCTTGGCAAGCTTCTTTGGCTGGTTATTGGCTCATACCTGAACTAAGCGACCAAGGAATTGGAACAATTGAAGAAATTTTTCAACTTTTCCCTAAACTCACTGTGCTGTCATATAATTTTTGGTTATGGGTTTTTGCGTTACATGCTCCAACTTTTGCAATTGGAATGATAAATACACTGTGTATAACAGTTTTACTGAAGGATATTGAAACGTAAGTTTGTAGATTTTTTCAATAATTCTCTCTTAAAACGATTACTAACGTTCGTGGTTTTTAGATTTGCTAGAATGTGTTTGACTGTCGCAAGCAGCAAAGAACGACTACCGATTTACAAAAAGGGACTAATTTACAGACATATTCAGGTTTTAGCTGGAATGCTAAATGAACTTCAAAGTGGTCCGCTAATTCTACTCATTATTTGCATACCCATTGTCATGATGTCTATGGTGGCAGTAACGCTTGTGGGACGGTCAAATACCGATTTCTTATTCGTTGGAACTTTAGTAATCTTATTATTCGACTGTTTTCTGGTAATAATGGCGATGTTTGGTCAGATGTCCACTGTGTGCGAAAATTCCACCCGAATTCTTAATGCTATGTCGGTAAAGAAGTATTCCTATTCCAGATTGTCTACTCAAAGGTGGGAGCACAGGTTTTATAAGTCTTGTGCTCCAATAAAAGTAATGATTAGCTCGGGGGCCTTTGTAGACGTACTCACACCTTTAAATTTTCTGCACTTTTCAATGACGCAAAGTGCGAATATGTTATTACTGAATAACAGTACTCTTTAGAATGTTTACTATAGTTTGTTTGTTTATTTGTATTAAATGTCTTTTTATTGGTAATGTGTTAATTTAAACAAGATCACACTAGACTTGGACACACCGACAAATCAGCAATAGCTTATCATTCTTGGGAAAATCTAAATGACAACCATAACAAAATTGATTGGGATTCAGCAAAAATCATCGTTTCTGAGGACAGATACACACAACGCAAATTGATGGAAGCAGTCATCATTAAGAAAGCGATAAACGATAAAACCCCAATTATGAATTGTAAAGAAGAGGAGGGTAACTCATGGATACATGGTTTTTGGGATAGCGTATTTTTCAAAATGTTTGATGACAAAATATGACTTAACAATTACATTCACTGTAAAATTTAGTTCTCTTATTGTATTTTTGCCCCTGAAGAGGATTCAAATGAATCGAAACGTCGGGCTATTATTAAAATAAAATAACTTTTCTAAAATACACTTGTTGTTCCCTTATTACTTTATCATAAACAAGATTTGTTCTTGAAACTTATTTATTTTATGCATCCGGAGTACTGAAGTTTTTGTTTGTCGATTAAACAATTTTTCAAAATTTTACCACTCAAGTAATTCACTTAAATTTTTGGTAAATCTGACCACTCACTCTGCATAATTTTTTCGAGCAACTTGATAAAATTACTTTTCAAGTTAAATTATTTTTTGATGTTTTTTTCATATTGCGCAATTTAGTATAGAGAAAAAGTATGTGAGCTGTTCGTAAACTTATTCGTTATTTTAAAAGATGATGTCCTATAAATTTGTCACGTTAACATTGTTCTTTAAAATTGTGACCTAAAACCACTTCAGTTTATTATTTTGATTTAGTGGTGGCGTGGCTAAGCTAACGTCCTTTGTTCCTTCAGTCAAAATTCAAAAAAGTGATATACTAAGCAAGTTAAACTTTTTAAAGTTAAAGTACTGTAGGTTAATTAAGATGTAAATTAGTCGTCTTGTTGCTTAGAATTGTGCATGATGCGATCAAAAATATTTGATCGAATTACCTATTAAGTTATTATCTATAAAGCTATTGGCATCATTTGTTAATAAAACCTAACAAAAACTTATTTCTTACATTAATACTTATTTTGCAAGGCAACATAAATAGAGCAACATTAATGGCCTTCGAACGGTTGTATGCGTCATGGTCGCGAAAATTGACTTTGTTTCTATATTATGGTGGTGCATGTTGAAGGAACACACCGTGCAAAAAATTAGCTCAGATGGTCCCCCATGGCACCAGGGAGTGCAAAAATGTCCTAAAAAGGTGCTATTCTAAAAAATTCATAACTTCTAAACAGATTGAGGTTATTTCTTGATTTTTTGTAGGATCATTAGCATAACTACATATACCCCTACAAAAATAAAATGCAAAATAACAATGTTTTTGAGTGAATTTAAAAAATCTAAAAAATACAATTGGAACTAATGGAAAACAATTGCAGGGTTTGGCAGATATCGCATTTTTAGTAAATGTAAAAAAAATTACATCGTTTTTTACTAGAATTTGTATTTTAACATCGTGACATTGTCAAAATACCCATCAGCTTATACATAGGAGTACTTAAAATTGACAATGTAACTCTTTAAGCAACAGAGAGTTCTCAAAAATGTGGATCGAAGGGGGTAATGGCTACTTAAATAGTGTGAATTACGTGATAACTTGTGTTTACGATACACAATACTGGTGAAAAGGCTTATAACTGTAGCGTTTAAAAAATAACATTCTTAATAAAACTGGTCTTCGAATTTACAAACTATGATAATCTATCCGTGTAAACAGTTCTATAATAGTTTTTTTCACAACATTGCCACCTTCAGTAATTTTAAACCTTAAACACAAGTAACCTTGTAGGTGCAAAATGTGTAAAGATTGTACATCCTATTGTTTTGGTTATTGAACTTATTGAATTTGAAACACGAATATATCCAACATAACCATGGAAAAATACGTTCATTTCAGCCCAAGAAAAGGCATGTATTGTCATAGCTAAAACCACCCATTTATCTGGAAAAGTGGTGCCCGTTGGTATGGTATTTGTCTTGCATTAGAACAATCCTTGCAACGCTTAGTAAGAAAATGGCTAACTCCAGCAACGGGTGACCAACAAATGTAAAATTTACAGCAAATTATTCAATTCTTCTGTAAACTTGTACTTTCATATAATGAGTGTATGGGTTTTTGCTTTTGCTGCTCCTATTTTTGTAGTGTTATTGTACAACACTTGTCTTTAACTGTAAATATTAGTAAGTGTAATAAATTTAAGTAGTAACTATTAATTAAATTTCCAATTATATTTGTTTTTCTACATTTTTGGAAAATACTGTGCAAATTCAAAATACTCAATTTTCCAAGTATACAGTTGATTCAAAAGCTTAAAACAGTGTGGACTAGTGAAAAAATAATGTGTTCTTATGAATATATATATGAAACATACTTTACACATTCGCCATAAAGTAGCAAAAGGCTGCTGTGCGAACCACAGAACGACAAAAGTGACACCTAGGGATGTTTTTAAAGTTCACTCGTTAATATCTCAGGTCAGTTATCCTTTTCCATAATTTGACAATGACCAACAGGTAGGAAAAACCAACGGCTAAATCCTCCAATTAAAATTAAAACCATCGTTGGTCGATTAAACCTCAACTTTTTAAATTACCAAATGCCCGCCTATTTAAATTTCTTATTTAGAATTAACTTCTCCGAAGCAAAGCAAAGCTGAGATCCACAACATTCGAGGTACATATTACATATATACATACATCCATCTTCTTTTCCGTTTACATCGCTGCGCAGTGCTGAATATCCAATTCACGTCAAGTATGTAGTAAAATATTCCTAATGTGCACATCTTAAACTGATTCAATGCAGGCTTCTCGAATATAGTGGACGTGTTTAACTTATCAATTAGCAGTTGCCTGGTACCTTGCATTTTTTCTTATTTGCTGTCTTTCGATAATTGGTACTGAAATCTTTCTTCGAGACAGGCTATTTGAAATAGCTGGTAATGACTTTTGCCAATGTGCACAAATAAATGAGTGTAATTCAAGTGAAAAATATTGCACATCATCAACCATCGCAATGCCCTTAACATCAAATATGTGCTTTCGGAACGATCGAATCTGGTTATTGTAATTTAATTTAGTAACGAAAATGATGTCGGACCAATCATGTTTTCGAAATAAAATAAAAATGCACTTTTACTATTTCGCTATTCGGAACTACAAACTGCAATTTTATATTAACTAGACATCACGTCATAAAATTAGGCCTTCTTCTTTACAGTAATTATAATGGGAAAAACGTTTTCTACCTAACAAAAAGACTACTTTCCCACGCTATTTTACGTCAGAATTTCTAAAAGTACGAAATTGCGAGTGACTTTACATATTCAGTCAATTTAATGGGAGAGTGAGGTGTTCAGTAATTTATTTCTGTTATCGAAATATAATTTTACAAACATCAAATATTAGTTTCATATATTTTTGGAGGTTTTTAGTAATTTTTGGGTCGCTTTGGATCTCTTCTAATCCCCAACCCACCAGTAGCTGCCAGATTTCTTCAGAGGTTCTTTTACTTTCTGGTTTTTGAGAAAAAACGTTGCTGAGAGTAGTTTCTGCACTTTTTAAACAATCAAAAACCAACTTCTTTGGGTTTTCCGTAATAATGCTATTTTGCTTTCGACTTCGACGGTTCATGGCAGGGATTAAGTTTTTTTATCAGCCTTTCTGTCAAAAATAAAATATTTATTTGAGATAAAATGACGGATTTGACAAGGGGTTGACAGGTGATTATGCAAAATGCATTCAAATGTAAGTGTATACCTGACCATGTTTTTTATTACTGCAAGCATGCATGTCCATATATTTTGTGCATGTCCGAACAAAAACAACCCAACAAGATGGGTTTTGTATGACTATACTATGCTGTTTAATTCGTTCAACAAAATATATGAACATGCACACTTGCAGTAGCAAAAAAATGGTCAGGTATGTACTTACATTTGAATGCATTTTGCATAATCACCTGTCAACCCTTTGTCAAATCCGTCATTTTATCTCAAATAAATATTTTATTTTTGACAGAAAAGCTGATAAAAAAAACTTAATCCCTGCCATGAACCGTCGAAGTCGAAAGCAAAATAGCAATACCGAGGTCAATGGCTACTCTGATAAATGTCATTGCTTAAACAGGGAAAAATCTATTTGGCAGCTAATTTACTTTGAGATTTGCAGGACACGCATTTTCGCGTGCACAATAGTATTCACACACAGCTGCGTAAATTTCCAACAATGACATTTCTTTTTATCTAGTTGACTCAATATAACACATTAAATATCAGATTTGGCTTCAGTCAATTTATTTCTTTCCTCTGGCTGAGTGTGTTCTCAAACGAATGCATTTTTAAAGTGCACACAAAACTTGAATCTCCATGCATCTACAAAGTCTATATTATAGATGGTCCAGATGCTAAAGTGAGTAAGAAAATACGATTCATTTATAAATAAATTTAGATGCCCAAACTTCCTTTACAACAATGGAAGGTAAGGTACAGTTATTCGTTCATCATCTATCTGCCAGACTACCAAATTCCTCTCCCATTAAAATGACTGAATATGCAGAGTCAGTATCAATTTCGTACTTTTAGAAATTCTGACGTAAAATAGCGTGGAAAAGTAGTATTTTTAGAGCGTAGAGAAATGGTATGCCAATTATAATTCCCTAAAATTATTGAAATTTCATTGGGTCTAAACTTATTCTATTGTTGATGATTTCACCCGTATATGGCTAGTTCTACTTAATAACTTTTCTAGACGTCTTCTATACGTGAAATGTAGTTCAAATGAAGTATTCAGAGCTAAGCAGTATGAATTCATAAATGTTTAATGTTAATCACATATACATCTAATAATATTATCTAAAAAATATGTTTACATGGTTGTCTTATGTCTAACTTTGTTCGTGGCAGTGCTGTTTGCCATACCTCAAACTGAAGCTAAATGCAAACTTATACACTTAATTAAAAACGGCCAAAACCAATTTGGTAAATCATTACGTATATTAACCTTCTTGTCATTTATAAACAAATTCCACTCATAAAAAGATTCCACCTACTAAATTGGTCTTAGGAATGCTGTTGAGTTAAAGTTGTGATTAGCTCCGGTATTTTTATAAACCCCTGGTAATCTGCAAATCGAAAAATGAACAGTACAATTAATTTTTAAATGGTTTAAAGAGCTCATAAATTATTTGTATACCAATTTAATAATATGGTTTAATCTCCTCAATGCAATATTAAAACAAAGTTAATAAGATGAATATTTCGTATTCAAAAATATTATCACTGGACTATTTATGTCATGGTTTTCCCAAGAAAAACAAATAAATTGTATATTTTGTATGTATGTATTTGTTTATTTCAAATCGATTTTTCATGACATATATCACAATCAGGTTCATATTAAAACTTCTAGCTACAAAAGACAAAAATTTGAATTACAGGGAAAAATATTTGATAAAAATATAAGTAGTTTTAACCCTGATTGCTTCCCTCGCCAATATTAAATAAAATGTTTTTCCATTCCTTGGAAATTGAAGATTTTGTGAACACGTTCGAGTTGATTATTGTTTTGATAACTAAATTGTCACTTATACCTACATACGAAACTACCTAATATCAAAACACACCCGACCTTTTTACCAAGCAAATAAGCTATAAACTCTCGTGGGCCTACTCAAAGTGTCTATTCCCATCAGAAATGGCATCAGGTTGCTCTCTTAATTTTGCACTCAAGTTAATATTTTTAGTATATTACCCTTATAGACTAAATTGTATTTTTTGTGAGTGGATGGATTGCTATTTTAATCTGTTACGAATCCATATGTAACATTTTATCTGATTTAATTATTTTCCACACGGGAAAACATTTGGGCTCGTTTTTCCGTTCACATTTATGAACTATAATAATATCGTATTTTTTTCTGGTTAAAAACAATTAAATTTTGAAAGTTTAGTTTTGCTAAGTTAATAGAATATTGAACCTAATCAAACATTAAGTTATTATTTATCTACATGTTTAATGTTCATAATTTAAATACATTAAGCAAAGCTTAGCCATCGTTTGAAACATAATATAATCAGTCCGGGCTCTTACGTATCTTACGACAGTGTTTCATTGTCGCTTGCATATTGTTTGTTTAATCAACATAATCTACTGTATCCCATAACTAAAAGCCCAAAATAAAGATATGTACGAAATTCTCAAAAATTGCGGAAATAACTTAAACATTTCCGGACCTTTTAATACAATCCCTCTTGAGGGGCATTTTCCTGAGAAATCATCACATTCAACCAAAACTATTACAACCCATTACCAAAAACCCGGCTCAAAAAGCTTTAAAGTAAAAATTGCTCCAAGTTACGGCCACAATTATCCTACTAATTGTTCAGGGAATATTACAAACAAAATTAAGTTCAACACTAAAAACACAGATTCGACCTTACATTCTATGGTTACATTTATATTTATTGCAAGCTTGTTTTACGCTATATTTTGTCAAAATGAAGCACTAAATATTGCGAACTGTCTAAATGGACTTATTCAGTTTGATAAAATGTATCCAAGCAAATCACGAAAAATTACTGACATGTCACTACAAGAAATTTCATGTGGCGTCATGGTTAAAGCTGCATTCTTCTCCAATATTGTAGTTCCTATTGGAGTTGTATTTGGTTTTCATTGGAATAATCCCTGGCAAGCTTCTTTGGCTGGCTTTTGGCTAATACCTGAAATAAGCAACAAATGAAGTGGAACTGTACATGAGATCGTTCAACTTGTTTGTAAACTTGTTGTGCTCTTTTATAATTTCTGGGTTTGGGTGTTTATGCTGACTGCTCCAGTTTTTGTTGTGGGAATCCTATCTGCACTGTCTATTACAGTTTTACGGGTTGATATTGAAACGTAAATAAATAAGTTTACAGATTTGATTTTTTTTCCTCGTGATCAAGTTTACTAAGAATAAGAATTTGTTTTTAGATTCGCTAAAATGAGTTCGGCTTTCACGAATAACAAAGGAAAGCTTTCAATTTATCCAAGAGGGCTAGTTTACAGACATATTCAGGTTTTAGCTGGTTTGCTAAATGAGTTTCAAAGCGGTCCGCTCATTCTGCTCATTATTTGCATTATTTATTTGCAATATTCATATGATATCATAAAAAATCAAGGTGTACTTAACGCGGATGAAAAACACTGGGAGCAACAGCGAAAATTTGTCATTCAAAGTCTGCGAAATTTTGGATTTGCGAAAACTTCAATGGAAACCAAGATTAGTGATGATGTTTGGGGGCAAACAGACTATTTCTTTGTTCTATTTTTAACGGTATAAATTTACACTACTTTAAATGCCCTCGTTGGTCGGAATTCATATTATTCAATTTTAGAGTAGACTTTTGGGCACATTAAATTTTACTCCAATTCGCAAAGTGCGCCAGGCCACATTTTTGATCTTTTTTGTTACTAAGCTTATTTAGTCATAAGATGTATTTGTGGAAAAATTTGGAAGGGGATGTGCTTCCTAAGGTATACTTGTACAAG
>JAQFZH010000139.1:0-48328 GCA_034695485.1 Entomobrya nivalis | reverse complement strand
TCGAATTTAATTTGTATTCGACATGCAACAAACCACTTAAAAAATATTACCGGTATGTAAAGTCATTTTAAGCCATAGCTTTTTGCCTACCACATTCAGGTATAATATTACTTTTTTGCATGTATCTTCTTTAAGTACTTGACGTAACATCACGATATGAAATGCACGTGTCATTTTTTCCTGTTAAATACATGTTTGATAAAAAAAAATTGTAAAGTGACTGAATACCCTTCGTTATATAAAATGAATGATATACATGTAAGAGCAAAAACATTTTAAAAAGTAGCCAGTAATTACAATAAAGACGGATGAGAGTGCTCAGACGATTGATAATTTCAAGGCATACCTATTGGTAACTCAACTAACGTGTCAGATATTATTTAAATCAAATTAGTTAGTAAAAATTCTGTGCTAAAGGACCATATTTGAAATAGGATCACTTGGAAAAAAAATATACCAAAAATATGCGGAACATTAAATTTTTTTTTGAACTTGCATACTAATTTATTTATTTATTTCTAAGCCAAACGTACATTTCGCATTGTCTCATATTTAAGTTGCACAAAAAATCCGACGATCAGTCTCAGGTTTAAAAGAATGTCGAAGTAAGAAATTGTAAGAAAATCTATGCATGCATGTTTGATAAAAAGTAAGTTATATACTTAAAATGTGTGCAAATTCAATACAAATACATAAACTAACTTAAATATACGAAATGATAATATGATGTGCTGAAATAAGTTGTAACAAGTATAATAAAAACCTTTCGTTAGTAGGCGGCAAAACCATTTCTTGTTGGTGGTCAAAAAAACCAGCTTGGAATTGTTTTGCCAAAATAAAAATAATCAATCGTCAATAGTTGATGGAATCAACTAGAATGGTCGAGCAGCGTTACGGAAAGTAGTTTAAATCGCAAAAATATTAAATGCGGCAATAAAATACGGCAAGCATATGTAATTTGGTTTTTCATGTAAAGTTAGGTGCATTGTTTTAACGTTAGATTATGTGGATTTTCTTTAGTGCTTTCCAAATTCAAATAAATATGGCTTTTTGAACTTGTTTCATGTTTCAGCAGTTCCAGGAAATTCACTTCACATTATTTATTTACCCGTTATTTTTCGTCACAAAGCTATCTTACTAGAAGCACACTTATTGCAACGTCCAGGTTTAACGGTTTTGATAGCAAATGTTTGAATTTAACAAAACGCAGATAATTGTTAAATAAATATTTACGTTATAACTATAACTAAAACCATTCTCAAAAATGGTCGTTTTTTAATACATTATTTTATTGTGACCCAAGTATTCAGTAATCGTACGTGTAAAACCTCATTCCTTTATTATTTATCGGTACAAACGTATTCGACCCATAAAACATTTGACCCGGCTTCTTCCCATATGGGTTACCATGCGTCATCACAGGCTCAGAAGTTGGTGCCCACATACTTTTCCCCACAAGTTCCCGTGGATAAACTGGAATTGTATTAGGATTTATCGTGATAACTTTACTGTTCGGCTTTTGAAACAAAAACTGACGCAAATACGAATTCGTTTTTTGATCCAACTTCTGAGCTTTTTTCTTAAAAGTTCGCTTCCTACAAAACTTCCAGAATGCTCGCAGTGTAAAAAAGTAGATGACTTCAACACCACTCAAAATTGAGAATCCAAGACACAGCCCTAAAATTCCTCCAGTATTGGCTAAAAGTAAAAACAAGCTCCTTTTACAGAAAGTTTAAAATCGTTCAACGTTGTGAATGTAACCAATTGTGCTTACCTACTAGGTCTGTAGTACCATACAACCTTTTTCTAAACTTCGGAACAGTACTGTCAGCACCAAAGAATATGTGTGCTACCGACATTTGATGATTAGCCCATTTAGGTACTCCACCTTTCATATCTGGATTCGGATCGCCCCAAAGCATACTAGGTTTCTGAAGATCAGCAATTGTGGTTTCGTAATTATAGGCAATGTCCTCACATAATGTTTCACAGTCCCCACATTTTTCCTTCAACTGTGCTAGTAACTCCTCTAAACACAACAATCATACAAAACTTTTGTGTTTTGAATTTTCATTCAACGTTGCAAAACCATTAACAAGTTGGTCAAAAAACTTACTCAGAGTGCGCTCCACGCATTCATAGTCCTTTGAAGTTTTGTCGCTATCGCAAATTCGAATGTTGTCGTTTCCTAAAAAGTAAATTAATATCATTTTTATACACACGTCAATCCTACAGTTTCTAATATCAAATTTTACAAAAGCTTACTCGGCATATAAAACGATGTACAACTACAGTTTTTCTCCAATACATTTACTGTGCATTCATCTATACAATTTCCTCCCGTATAAGGTCCAAAGAACTTTAAAGTTTTCTCCCGGCCAAAATAGCACAATCTCTTTCCCGGTTCAATTCTCCGAATATCATCATCCGCATTCGTAACATCGGGATGAACCTCAATCAAAATTTCCTTTTCTAGATCAACTATAGAAGAAAATTCGGAAACATGAGGCATTTCCACAGGAGTGTGTAAAATGTATCTCAACCCTAATGAATCCGATGCTGGACAATAGTAATCGTCAATATTTGGATCCAGAAGCATCGATAAGCCATATGGCAAGCCGGATCGTTTTTGTCGCCATGGGTAATCTGTATCTCGTGATAAGACAAAACCGTCCTCGTAGTTCCATCGAGACCAGTTGGCGACCATATCTTCAGGCCAGTTTTCTCGGGCATCACTACCAAGAACAGGGTTATCGTAAGAGAACGGGGCATCTGGTTGATCACTGCAAATCAACTAATTTACTTCAGATTAAATAGTTTAAATCAATTTACTTATGAAATCTGATGCTTATAAATGTATGTAGATATATGCACTTGTGTAAAACATACGTACGGATTTTTTAACAGTAACGGCAACGGAAGAATGTTGAATGTGCAGCCTAATTGAAATAGTTATAAGTTAACCCAAATTGTCTTAAAAGTTTTGTTAAATCTTATAACCTTACATTTTCCATAGTCCGTTATTATTGGTTTAAATATATCCGAACAATTACGAACTGTCTCTCCAAGCATACAAAGTCGAATTAGTTCACCACATTGTATTGTATTCTGAAACAATTAATATTTATAGTTTTTTTATTATAAAAAACACAAAGAAATATTTGTAAATGTTTTTAGTATGTCTAACCCGAAGCAGAAAATCTGTCATTAGTAACTGATCTTCCTCGGTTAGTTCAGTATCGTTTGTATTTATAAGTAGCTCCTGCTGCGGGGACTTATTTGCATTATAATTTGAATTTCCGGGCCTTGTCATCTTACGTTTTTGATTTGTTCCTCTGTGATGTGCGAAATCAAAATCTTTTGCAAAACTTTGCTGAGCATTGCACGCATTTCTAAAACAAAGTAGAAATAAGATGTTTAAATAGTATTTTTTTGTGATTTTGTATTATGACAAATTGATAGCACACCTTACAAATACTAGCTCCTTTTTGCATTATTGTGTTCAGGATCTGCAGGATTTCTTGCAATCCTAGAAATTAAACGGTTGTAAGGGACAAACAATATAACCCGCAACTTCAATATATTTTTTGGGTAAAACTTGTCTGCTTACTTTTGAAGTTCCTCTACTTTACTCTTCGGAAACTTGTTCATGTTGCAAATGGTTACAGCCGGAAAGGGCAGAGTGTCCATGTCTTGTTCACTGGACTGAAAGGAGACAATAACTGGTACTCTTTCATATCGAGCCCAAACCCCATAAATAAGGTATATTGCCAAAGACACACTGGACACGAAACCAATGACCCAAAATATTCTAAATGCAGCAGAAGTTTACACATTATTTTAAAAGTTTTCAATTGTTTAGATTTTGGTAACAATTTAAAAAATATTTTACCTTTCGCTAAGATGCCTTTTTTCCTGTCCTAAAAATTTGAAACCATGGATGCTGGTCTCATTGCAAAATGCCACTGATAACGACTTCTGTGGTGGAACGAACCAACAGAATTTGTTGGTACACCGGCCTGAACTCTCATCCTCCTCATTGTCATCATCGACAGCATTAAATTTTGATGAGTCGTTTCCAAGCTCCATACTTACCTTGTTAAAAAAAATATTAGCCGTTAACTTCCAAAAGCTAAAATATAAATGAAGACAAGTGACGAGTTGTGAGAAATCCTAGGGTATAAATTGAGGACGTTTGCTTATGTTCATTCAATCAAAAAGCGATTCATTTCAAAAATAATTTGTTTACTTGAACTTGTTATGGTCAACCTGTTAAATATACATGCAAAACATTAATCAAATAATCCGAATGATCGAGAGAAGTTTGAGTAAAATTGTTGGGATTTTCCATCGAGATATAGTATCGTTTTATGTTTTATTTCATTGCAGAGGCGACCGAGCAAGGGAAAAAAAGTTTACAGTGCCCACAGTTTGCGGTTATCTACACCCAAACAAATTAAAATTAGATAAAATGTTTCAGCGTAGCGACGTATGATATATTGTAGTGGAACTATTGGTCTTGATTGTAATCTTGGTTGTTTTTGTCATTCACCTTTTAAAGTAAAAGACTTCAGTTGATTTTAGCATGTTTTTTTCTAGGATTCTCTATGTATAAATGAACCTGACAGTTAGTGTGGAATAAATCTACTGTGTAAAACGTAAAGCGAATCGAATCAAAAATTGCACTTAAAATGATACAACGATGGTTTTGGTAATAGTAACAAACAAGGTTAAAGTTGGGCATAACCATGAAACACTATTTAAGCTTTTGAGCGAAATTGTGTATTTGGTTTTAAAAATCTACAAGAATGGAAAAAATTCTGTTCTAAATTATAATTCACTCTACTTTGCTTTAAATACAAATGAAAAACTACAACTCAATTTAGTTTAACTGGGACTTCATTACCTTTGCGTGTAAATATATTTAATGGCTTAATAGTATTCCATATAGCAATGTAAAGATTGCGTGTTGATTAAAATGAAAGAAGTAAAATTGATAGTAAAACTACTTTTCCTATATATTATGAAATGGCTATATTCCTTTCACAATATACATGAGTGTACTAGCAGCGTCCTTTGTGCAGGTATATTGACGCGGAATACTCAATGAAGTAAATATATTTAAAGATAAGCCCGCATTCACAATTCGATAGACATAATAGTTTTTGAAATGCATTAGTTGCATGACTTAGAAAACGATAAATTCGTACATTTAAAAACATTCAAGTCCGAAAAAAATCGTTCAACTATTCCAATTGTTGATGCAAATTTGGAAATATTCCGTCATATCTGCATCACATTTTATAAATCAACAACCGTGTAAGTAAATATGATAGTCAAAACGTAAAATTCTCGAAAACGTTTGATGAGAGATTTTTGTTGAATATTTAACAAACATATGTATTTTCATTCGTTGTTGAAAATGAATATATTTACTAAAAGCCAGAAGAACTTATGATCTGCAGTACTCGACAATTTTACACAATGCATTTAGCCAGCATTTAGCAAAACGTAAGGTTTTATATTTTTGAATACTTTCCGAGTAAGCAAAAGTCGTCGTTATTTTTACTCAAGCGAAATAAATTGGGAGGATATGAAACAATTACCCCATTATTTTGTACTCAGTTATTACTACTAATATACGTTAACGATTTAAATTACATGATTCCATTTAGTTCTTATTGGAAATCAAAACGAATTTCGACTGATAAGAATTGCACAATAACTTTACTTTGTAGCGAAAAGTATTCATTGAAATTTTGATTCAAATTTCAAATTAACCTCAAGCCTAATAGTTTTATGATGAAAAAAAGGAAGTCGCGCCAATGAGATGATGACTTATTCAACGAATGATCGAAATCGCTTCAATATAAAATTGTTGTTTTAATTCAATTGTCTCACACAAAACTATGATTTTAGTAGTCGTTAGTTAATATACATTCGTTCGGTTTATTTGTTGATCAATACTAAGCTATTCAGAAAGGTTAACTTAAAGTTAAAATGCTAAAATGAATAAGCCTAAGAATTTGAACTAAATCCTTTAAACTACGACTACTGGAACTATTAAGCCAGGTCTACATGCAAAACATATGAATCAGCATGATGAAAGCGTGATAACGTTTGTAAAAAAATGTTGGAGAAATGAAAAAGCGCTTATAATCTCTTTGCATTTACTCTTGCATTGCAGATACGTGACAAGTCGATTGCAGTTTTACATTCAAAGTAAATGTCGTTTTCAATTTACTAGAATGGAATAGCGTTTACAAATCATGCTAATGCATATCTAAGTTCTGGACAACTTCGTGCTTTAGCTCTATGCTTTTTGTAAATGGTCAATAATTTGTATGAAAATAATTTAAACATACTCTTCATAAGGGTTTATTTTAAACATAAATGCAAGGGTAATGTATCCAAATACAAAATGGGTGAGAATTTAACTAATCAACACTTTTGGGTGACTTTTATATTGGTATTGCCGAGGCGTATTCAATTTGTACTTTGTGCTTATATTGGTTACGAAGCATGATAATTTTGTGTTGATATGAGGATGCCGTAAAAGTTTTGCTAACAATGCAGTTACACCAATAGTTTATCCGGGATCCAAACTAACAGTATATTTTCTTGGACAATTTTGCATACTGGTTAAGGAAATCCTAGCAATTTTGTTACGAACGGGTATGTATATTGACCCCCCATTGACCTGAATTTTTCCGAAAGCAGGCTTTAGAACTGATGATGGTAATCCTTTGCTTGAGTCTCTTAGCAATAAGGTAAATGGGGATCTTAATAGAAATACCCATTCGGAAAAAAATCTATGATTTCCAAATCAGCATGCAAAACTGTTTCAGAAAATATAGTTTTCATTTGGATTACGGTGTACCCGTATTAAGTTTTGGAGGTTTAAAGCTTGTATTTAGATTCTGTGAAGCCCAAGTATACTTTAATTTATCAAAAGCAATACATCATATTAAGTGACGGTAATAAAGAATACCGTTCTAAAACATTTGTGTAATTTTTGTGTTGATTGGGTATTGTAGTGTATAGTTTATTTGTACATTAAGTCTATTGATAATGTATTAAATCAACCAGAACACAAAAATGGCATATATTGTGACTTAACTATGGGATTTAAGGAATGTACCTAACCAGAGAACTTGAACTGTCACTTTTGAAAAACTGTTTTTATGAAATGCCGGCATATTAATATAGGATTTTCTTTTCAGCTCAATTTAATTTAATTCTTATCTAAATTGACTTATTGTAACACAAAACGAATTGTCAATTTTGCCAAAGGGTACTTTGTTAATAGAATACCTTAAGGCTTTAATAGTGGTGATATTTTTTTAAATTACATATCCCTAAATAACACATAGTTTAAAAGAATTTGTTGCATCAAATATAAGGAGATGCGAAAGAATTTGCATCGTAAAAATGATGCCCTTGAGAATTCCCCCAGCCATACCCACCCATCTTGCTTGGATTTGGTGGACACATGTCGTTTCTCATCATTTCACGCGGATAAACCGGAATTGTGTTGGGATTTAAATTAATCACTTTGTTATTCTGCTTTTGGAATAGGAGCTGATTTAAATATGAGTTTGTTTTGAGATCCTGCTGTTGTGTACGCTTCTTAAACGCCCTTTTCCTACAAATCTTCCAGAATGCTCGAAGAGTGCCAAAGTAAAGAACCTCAACTCCACTTAAAATTGAAAACCCTAAGCAAAGGCCCAAGATTCCACCCGTGTTGGCTGTAAATAAATACACAAATTAAACTAACCACCAATTCTGATACAAATTTCAATGAAATTTCAAAAGATTACCGATTAGATCTGTTGTGCCGTATAGTCTTTTTCTAAATTTGGGCACTGTCGTTTCTGCTCCAAAAAATATATGAACTACGGCCATTTTATGGTTAGCCCACTCCGGCGCTGGTCCAATTGTTGGATTAGGGTCTCCCCATAACACTTTGCTCTCCTGCAAGTCGGCAATGGTTGTTTCATAATTATATGCAATATCTTCGCATAAAGAGTCACAATCTCCGCATTCGTTTGCTAAATTTGCTTGAAGGTCCCCTAAAACCGCAACCGTTATTAATTTGTTATTATGCATTTTCAATCACGTATTCATTATACACACTTATAACTATGTACTCACTTTTTGCATCTTCAATACATTTATAATCCTTTGATGTTGGATCGCTATCACAAATTCGCACACCTCCTTCGCCTAATAAAATAATTACATCGATTAATTAAAAACGAGATTTAAGTCAAAGTAAAATTAAAATAACTTTTACACTTACGTGGCATATAGAACAATGTACAATTACAAGTTGCGTACAACGCCTTTGTGGAACATTCATCCACACAATTCCCACCCGTATATGGAGCAAAATATTGAAGCTTCTTCTCACGTCCAAAATAACAAAGCCTCTTTTTAGGGTCAATTCGTCGAATATCATCATCCGCATTTGTAACGTCGGGGTGAACTTCTATTAAAATTTCCTTTTCAAGATCCGCCACCGAAGAGAACTCCATCACATGAGGCATTTCCAACGGTGTATGTAAAATATATCGCAGTCCAAATGAATCTGATGCGGGACAGTAGTAGTCATCAATGTTAGGATCCAAAAGCATTGAAAGTCCATATGGCAACCCAGCTCGCTTTTGTCTCCAAGGAGTATCCGTTTTTCGATCTAGTACAAAGCCATCCTCATAATTCCACCCGGACCAGTTTTTAATCAGGTCGGGAGGCCAGTTTTCAGTGGCTTTGCTTCCTAAAACCGGATTTTCGTAGGGTTTCGTTGGGTCAACGCTGAAACGAATAAATGTGAGTGATATTACTAAACTGAATCAACCAATGAATATATTTAAAAAAACATCTTATTAATTGTTTTATATATTTTACGCATTGTGTAGTAGAAGTGGCAAAGGAAGTATGTTAAAAGTACAACCTGTAAAAAATATATTTCTAATTTTGTAAGAGAAAAATTTCAAATTAATTATATACATGATATATATCCATTTGCACATACTTACATTTTCCATAATCCGTAATGATAGGTTTGAACAAGTCCTCACACTTTCGGACTTGTTCTCCTAGCATGCAAAGTCGTACTAGTTCACTGCATGATAGCGTGTTCTATTTATTTAAAAAAAATGTTGATAAGATCTTGAATTGTATAAGGCAGTGGACAAATCTGTTAACTTACATCAAGCAAAAAATCTGTCAGTTCCTTTTGGTCGTCTTCTGTAAGCTCTGTCTCATTTGTAATGCTGTCGGTGTTTATCAATGTGTTTGACGGTTGGTTAGAATATGGTTTTGAGGTTTTCTTTGGGCTTTTTCGCCTCGTACCTCGGTGATATGCAAAGTCGAAATCTTTAGCGAAACTTTGCTGGGCGTTGCATGCATTTCTTGAAAATATATTTTAAAGTTATTATTTATATATTACAAATGCATGTTGCTTAATGTGTTTTTTGTACCTTACAAATACCAGTTGTTTTTTTGCCTCCTTGTTTTTAGGATTTGTTGGATCATTAGCAATTCTTAATATTAAACGGAAATCTTTTAAGTTATGAATAACATTGGAAATGTTTCATGTTTTGACTAATTCTCACCTTTCCAATTCCTGTACTTTTCTGGCAGGAAACTTGTTCATGTTGCAGAGAGTCACAGCAGGAAATGGAATTGTGTCCATGTCTTGTTCATTAGCTTGAAATGACACGATTACCGGTACTCTTTCATTTCGTTCCCAAACTCCGTATATCAAATATATAGCCAAACTCAAACTCGATAGAAATCCAATAGCCCAAAATATTCTGGTACAGTAATAAATATCATTACGACTCTTTAGTAGTATTAGTTATCAAAAAAATATCACTTAACTCATTTACCTTTCGGACATGTGACGCTTATCCTGCCCCAAAAACTTGAATCCATGAATGCTCGTTTCATTGCAGAATGTGACGGATAATGACTTCTGATTTGGAATCCACCAACAAAACTTATTGTTACAGAGCCCGGAACCATCTTCTTCGTCGTCGTCATCATCATTATTATCTGCAAAGTTAGTTTTCTTTGGTAAGATATGTACGTTTTCCTGATTCATGTTTTTTTAATCTGTGCTAAATCTGTTTCCAGCGTTTATTATATAAACTCTTCTGCCAGTAACTCCAATGAGTGTTGTCCTCCAAATGTTGCATTCACGAGGGGATTTTCTAAACCCTAAATTCGACTCTTGTAATAGTTGTCTATGGGCTTCACATTCAAAGTCATTCCAAGGTTTAACTTTAAACCTTTTAAATTCAAGTTTAAAACGATTTAAGTGCATTTGTCTGAATCTAACATGCAATATCTTAATCGACAAAGATTACAATTTGGTTCACTTTATGGCAATGGCACCTTCCTGAAATTTTTACATGATGTAATTATTTGTGTTCTATGCCTCAACTTAAACACGCTAAAAATCCATTTTATTACTTCTATTTCAATAAAGCATAAATTTTTTACACAAAGTAATACTGCTGAAGTAGTTTTTTGCAAACTGAAATGCAAATTATTAGTAGCAATGCATTAGTAATAATCATTTATAAAAATCTTGAAATGGGATATTTCGTTTGAGAATTGAAACCATGAAGCAAATGGAAACGGATAAACTCGTCATATCTAAATCTTACCTTGACGCTATATTAGTTTAAAAAAATAATTTTCCTTAAAAGAGTTACATATAAATTTTTCGTGATCAATAAATTCTAGTGCATTGTGGTAGGTAAAATGCTTTTGCACTAAAATTTGCATTACAATTTTAGTCAAACGGCTTACGAAACTACATTTAATTAAGTTGCTGTTTTTTGAACAATGCGTATATTTATTTAATGTGTTTAATATCCAAGCTAACCCATTTACAAATGCATGGCTATCTTTAAACCCCTCTAGCATTTATCCATTAATGATGATTGAAAAGTAGCATTATTTTCGTTCTAGTATTAAACGAAATGATTGTCATGCCTTTGAAAATACTCACTACATTTTATTATGGTATGGAGACAACTCATTTAATATTTGCCATCAAATCTGCTAAATGACCTCAAATCCTTAAAAGGTACTACATTACAAACGTTCCAATCAGGTTCAAATGTTGTTGAGCCATAAAACATCTGATTTCTTTCCCCATGCGTTGACGCTGTTGGCTAAGAAATTAGCATTCACCCAAGCCTTTTGCGATGAAAATTTGTTTCCCAGAAGCTCAAGTGGATACACTGGAATGTTGTTAGGGTTTAAAGTAATAACTTTACTTTTCTCTTTTTCAAATAAAAGCTGCTGAAAATAAGAACTCGTCTTTTGAACCAAAAGCCGCTGAGCTTTTTTCTTCAGAGCTCGCTTCCTACAAAGTTTCCAGAATGCTCGCAATGTAAAAAAGTAGATGATTTCAACTCCACTCAAAATTGAAAATCCAAGACACAGCCCTAAAATTCCTCCAGTGTTTGCTTAAACCACGGTACCAAAATTGAATTCATTTTTAAAGTTTCACAAACATGCTACGTTTAAAAATGAATTTAATAAATTTACCAATTAGATCTGTGGTTCCATACAACCTTTTCCTAAGTTTAGGTACAGTGGTGTCAGCACCAAAAAATATGTGCACCACTGACATTTGATGATTAGCCCATTTAGGCACCCCGCCTTTCATATCTGGATTTGGATCACCCCAAAGCTTCGTACTTTTCTGGAGATCGGCAGTTGTGGTCTCATAATTGTAGGCAATATCCTCACATAATGTTTCACAGTCTCCACATTCATCCTTCAAATTTTCCAATAGTTTCTCTAAAAATCCATTTAATTAAAACACTTGCTACTATTTTTAATACAAATAATGTATCTATTTTTAACAAATCTGTAAATGTGTTACTTAAGGAGTGTTCAACACAGTCGTAGTCCTTCGACAATTTGTCACTATCGCAAGATTTAATATTGGTATGCCCTAAACAAAGACATATTTAATTACGATTATTACTTCATATCAACTCATATATCTTTTCTCTAGGTTTTTATAAAACTTACTAGGCATATAGAACCTAGTACAGTTACAATCCCTCTCCAATACGTTAACGGTACACTCATCCATACAGTTGCCTCCCGTATATGGTCCAAAAAACTGTAAACTCTTTTCTCGCCCAAAGAAACACAGTCTTTTCTCTGGCGTAATTTTCCGAATGTCATGATCAGCGTTTGTAACATCGGGATGAACCTCTATCAAAACCTCCTTTTGTATATCAATTATCGAGGAGAATTCTGTCACATCAGGCATTTCCAAAGGAGAGTGTAAAATATATCGCAGGCCTATTGAGTCAGATGCAGGACAATAGTAGTCATCAATATTTGGGTCGAGAAGCATAGATAAGCCGTAAGGCAATCCAGATCGTTTTTGACGCCATGGGTGTTCTGTATCCCGAGATAAAACAAAACCGTCGTCGTAATCCCACCGGGACCACTTAGCTAATAAATCTGTAGGCCAGTTTTCACGGGCATCACTGCCTAGTATAGGGTTGTCATAAGGTTTAGCTGGATTTCCGCTGCAAATTATATTCAAAGAGTACATGAATACAAATTGTCTAAATGTACGAAAACGTTTTTTAATCGCTCTTACGGATTTTTAAGTAGTAACGGTAGCGGAAGAATGTTGAATGTACAACCTGAATAAATAATTGAAATATATGAAAGATATATGGTTTATGTGAAATATTTTAAGTCAAAACTCATAACTCACATTTTCCGTAATCCGTAATTATTGGTTTGAAAAGGTCCGAACAATTCCGTACTGTTTCGCCAAGAATGCAAAGTCGAATTAGTTGATCACATGGTAATGTATTCTGCGAATATTTAAAACTTTATTGTGAACCCAATTAAGATATTACCACCTTTTTTCGGATGATCATATTTTCTGCTTACCCGAATCAAAAAATCTGTCATAAGCCGTGGATTGTCCTGACTAAGTTTACTATTGCTTGACGGTACAATTGGTTCATCAAGTGATCCGTTCTTAACTGTGTTCGTTCCTCTGTGATAAGCAAAGCCAAAGACTTTTGCGAAACTTTGCTGGGCATTGCAAGCATTTCTAAAATATCCAAAATATATACCAATAGAGATAACTATCCAACCAACACAAATTATTTTATGTCGGTGTAACTTCACTGCTTACCTGACATACAGGAGTTGGTTTTTCGCGTATTCGAAATTAGCGTCAGCCGGATGGTTTGCAATTCTTCAATCAATTAAATTATTCAAAAACAAGTTATGTTCGATGCAAGTGTAAATTATAAATATTTAAACATGTCTAATTTTAGATCAAAAACAATAATAAGCTTACTTTTCAATTTCCTCTACTTTACTCTTTGGGAACTTGTTCATGTCGCAAATTGTTACCGCCGGGAACGGTAGAGTATCCATGTCTTGTTCATTTGATTGAAAGGAGACAATAACAGGAACTTTATTATATCTATCCCAAACCTCATGTATTAGATAAATTGCCAAAGACAAACTAGACAGGAAGCCGATTGCCCAAAAAATTCTGGATTTAAAAATAAATGCATATATTTAAATAACTATTTTAATAAAAGTCTAAGGTTGGTTTTTAGAGTTACTAGTTTTTTTTGCTGATTTTGTACCTTTCAGTAAGATGCCTTTTATCTTGTCCTAGAAACTTGAATCCATGAATGCTTGTTTCATTGCAAAAGGCCACTGGCAATGACTTTTGTGCAGGTTTAAGCCAACAAAACTTATTGTTACAACAACCTGAGCTGTCAACGTCATCATAGTCTTCATCCACAGCTATAAGATTTACTGAACACAATTTACTAGCTGTTTTCATATTGAAATTTTCTTTAAGAAATAGTTTATGTCGTTCTCAAGCAAAGAATAAATTGTGAATGAATCCATGACTTAATGGTGAGAGGAATACTAGAGTATAATGTAGGGACATTTTTATGCCCTTATCAATCGTTAAGTTGTTTACTTAAACTTGTTGTTGTTAACTAACAGTAAATTTTCCTGCCACTATTAACCAAAAAGCAAAGTGATGAAAAAAATATTTAAAATACCAATGATGTCTCTATGCAAAACTACAAATTGGCTTTTAAACTGATTCCTAAGATATGAAAAGAGCAATTTACTTCAACAATACTTTATTCAGAATTTATCCAAAACCGAAAAAAATTACACGTTTTTACGATTATATGCATTTAGTTTGTTATGAACGAATTCATGTGTGAAAATAATAACAGAGCTTAACATTTACAACGCTTTAAGCATCAATTTGTTTTAGTTCAGAGAATCGTCGGCAGATTATCACTGACCGTGAGAATACGGTTCTATTGGTATTGGTACGTTCTAAAATGGTAAACTCAAGCTCGTGTATTATTTTTCAGTGCCAACAGTAAAAAAAATGTTAAAATATAGAATTCCGAAATATAAGCAAGCTATGCTAACTTTTTCTGAAAAAGCTCATTTGCATATTTTCGATTATTCTCAATACCAATAATCAATAAATGAAATGTGTTTTGTTGTGATATAACAACTAACTTATTAATTTGTTAAATAACAGCCGCTTTACTTCTCTTAGCTTTAAGAAAACACGTATTTTTCTATATTTGTTGTTGACTTACATTGATATGCATATCATTTAAATATATCTATTTTTGATTATCGAAAATTGCCTTTATAATACTTTTTTTTCCACACGTGCATCTTATTTCGTAAAAGTGTTTAAACGGAATGTTATTCTGTAATAAGCCTAAGCACATAACCATAATACGTTCAATGAACTTGAAACGTGGCCTAAATTCATTAATTTATGAATTCCCTACTAGTCTAGACTACCACAAAGGTCACAATCAAAATAGTAACAATCAAAAATTCCATTAATCATTATTGCCTTTAAACTTTACTCTAAACGAGCAATTTTCCATGTTTTCTTAAAAAGAAGCATCGGTTTTGGCTTTACATTTGATAACCACGTTAAGTAAAGGTGGCTATGATTTTTAGGATTAGTTTCAATTTGTCAGTAGAAACAACTTAATATTTGTAGTTCTGTTAACTTGCAATATTTGCAGGTCTTCTTTTCACAATTTTACTAGAATTTCCTTTCACAGGGCATAACTCCAATCAAAAAATTTTAAAAGTGGAATTCAAGAAATGTTCGAACTTACATATTATATTGAATACCAAAATAACTGACTTTCAATTGAATAGCAGTCCAGGCCCAAGTATTTATACATATAAGTTTATGAATTATTTGGTGCCACTACTACTAAATATATAGAACATCAGCGTACGCCATATATATGTTTACTTAAATAATAGTACTGTCGTTACAACAAAAAACATCATCACCCCACGATAAGGGTTTGTCAGATCTTAGCTAATGCAACATGCGTATTTTTCCATTTGAGCTAATAGTACAATAATTTGTGGTAAATCTGAAGTTTACTTAAAGGCTGCTAAATAATAAACGACACTGATCAGCTCTTTTTTAGGAATTTATTTATTTGGCAATTGTTTTCAAATATGGGGAACTTCAAAATATTAATTGTTTGTGCTCCAAATATAGAAGCTTCTTCATCTAAAAATGAAAAAGTTGTCTAGTCGTCTCATACTTGTTTCATTTCACGTATTGATGCATGAATCAAGACGAATGTAATAAAATGTTTGCTTAAATATAATACAATTCATGCTAAAATTTAAAAAAACAATGTATTAATTCTCACTAAACTCTTCAATTACAAATGGTTTATATTAAATATGTACGAATTAATGTTTCAGCCTTTTAATCGTATTTCCAGTGTGAAGTGTTTTTAGATGTTAGTTGAATACATTTGCATTTAAATCACACGTATTTAAGTTGAAACCTGGACGTATCTTTACTTGAATCGAATGGAATTTTCAATTTTATTTTTCATGTAAATACAGTATACTGTTAAATCATATGTTATCAAACTTTTTGCGTTCGGTTCAGTGCATCCATTATTATTATTCATAATTAAATAAAAATGGAAATAGTACAAACGTTATTCATGGTGTAAATATTGTGTAGCAAGCTAGCAATCCGGTTAGATTTTTTATAATTAATTATACATGGACCAATCTTGAGAAACAGATACCCGTATAAAATGGAATGAAGAAAAAAATTGTAATTTCCTAAATATGTTAGTACCGGCTCACAAATTGGGTACAAGCTCCAACACAGAATTGCTTTGAAATTTATCCAGATGTATAATATAACGTGCTTATGTATATACCAAGCAAATTTCACAATACGTTAAAACTCACCCGTTGAAGTATGTGCATAGTGAACATTTTTTGTTTGTTGGTAGGTCATTTTAAATAAAACCAGAAAAAACTTCAATTTTTTTCATTTGTTAACCAACAAGTAAAAAAAGACAGCTTATTGTCAAATTTAATTGCGAGCAAATTGTATTTAACACAATTCCAATCATGAGTGTCTGCTCATACCAAATAAAATAAAATACTTACAAAAATTAAATACATATAACGTCTCTTTAAAAAAATCGGGGAATTAAATATTTAATGGTTTTTAATAATTTGAAGTCAACCAAAGTAGTTTGTATGTAATTTATACATAAAACAAATAACGTTAGTTCAATTATGTATTTGTATTTTAAACTAACTTATCTGTATACGAATCTCGAATTCGAGTGTTTTTTTTGTGGATGTAGCTACATAAAATACTCAAATATATTTGTCTGCTCTTTAATTAGTGAATATATTTTTGCTATTTAGATTGAATTTTGTACGAGTTTTTCAACAAGTGATAAATATAACCAGTTTGTAATAAGAGGGTAATGTCATTAATACGTTTTAAGCCCGAATGCTGGAATACCAATTTAATGTCCCGGTCTTAGGTGCTCACGTAATCGTAGCATTAATGAAATCTTGTGTGCAAATACGTAGTACCATCGTCGCATACAATTAAAAGTTCAAGTCGGGTAAAAAGTAGAATAAAGTTGTACAAGTTTCGGTTACTTGCATTGAAGTACTGACCACGGATAATAACCTTGCAAATGCTTTGGAGAAAGTTAATATATTAAAAAACTTCTCTATAAAAGCTATTCAATGAATCTGCATCAGCGGGACGAATGCGTGATAATCCTATGGGGTTCGAATTCACGAAAGGGCCTTATGGTATTTAAATGTAAAATTACTAAAATTAAAGCTGATCAATTTACCTTCAACTACGCCACATTGCAAATAGGTCTCACTAATACATCTGGACCAACATAGGAAGCTCAGCGCAAATTTACTGTACGAACTCTTCGAAATTTGGGCTTTGCCAAAGCGTCAATGGAAACTATGATATTGGATGAAGTGCAAGTTATGCTTGATTGGTTTAGAAAACAGGAAGGATCGCCCATTTCCAGTGTACGGATATTTAATAGACCTGTTAAAAATTCATTGTGGCGTATGGTCAACGGGAAAACATGTAAATGGGCGGAAAGCCGACCTCCAATTTTTGATGCGATAGATGTATTTTTTAAGTAAGACAGAATAATTAATTCTTTTCTGGGATTACACTAATTGAAACTGTATTTACGTTGTTTTTAAACCTTTTCAGAGAAGCAATGAGTGTATCCACAAACGGGCTATTATTTGCTATTATTATCCAGTATTGAGGTTGATAGCTTCCAATTTGTTTCGATGGAATCAATTCGTGATAAGTGTGGACAGAATGAGAGAAATTTTTCAGAAATCCATTATAAAACATAAAGAATCTTTTGATTCTGCAGAATTACGGTAACGTAACTAAAAAGTGGTCGTTGTGAAATCAAATTTGTTATTTAAAAAAGTAGCGTGACAATAATTTTTAATGATTTTTTAGAGACGATATTGATCATTTATTGGAAATTGGGAACAAGACTGATCCCAAATCTAGTTTTTAAAAAGAAACTGGAAGTAAGGAAGCAACTTTTAACAAAGCCTAAAAGTAAAAAAAATGACATAATGTTTTAAAATATTTTTGTAGATGCCAACATGATTGCTTGAGTATTTGATTTGTTTTTTGCTGGATCTGAAACATCGTTAGTATAATGAATATAGATATTAGTATTTATTTCTGAAGTGGAATAATTTGGAAGGCTAATCTTTAAGTATTTCATTTAGTGCATTGTCGTTGTCTTGGACGTTGCTTGGACGTTGTCGTTGAAACAATACAAAGGAATTTACAAAATGAAATCGATAGCGTAGTTGGATCACGTCTACCATCTTTACTATACGGATTAAAGTAAGTAATTTGAACAAGCTAGGTTAGCTTTTTAGAAACGGGTCAACGAAAAGTGGTTAATTTCAAATCAGTATGCCATACAGTGAGGCAGTATATATCAGACACTTTGAGAATCAGTTCTGTGGTTGCCTGTGGCATTCCACACAGAACGACATCGGATTTGGAATTTAATAGTTGCCATCTTCCAAACAAAATCACCGTATTCGCTAACCTTTATGGCATACAACATGTTCCAGATATCTCGGGAGATCTGGAGACATTCAGAGGGAAAGATTTCTAAATGATGATGGAACCAAATTTGTGTAAAATGATGCGTTGATTCCATTTGCTGAGGGGAAACGAAAATGCATTGGGGAGACGTTTGCAATGGATACGTTATTTTTATTTTTGACTGGCATATTTCAGCAGTTCAATGTCTTATCTGATTCTGCTAAAAAAAGACAAGTTTGACTTTGAGCCGGAAACTGGATTTCTATTAGTAACAAAGCCATTTAACATTGTGGTTTCGTCCAGAAAAAGTTAAGTGATGGAAATCGTTTTTCCTAAATTTTTGTTACTTAAAAGATCCATGTATGTATGTTGAACCAGTTTTATTTGAAGTGATCAAAAATGTGATGTTTTATCTATTCAATCAGAGTATACCTCACAAATAAATTGATCATGACATTTTAAAACGAATATACATCACCCTTAATTTTTAACTGTTTCCCGACATTTTATGCAAGTATGTTGTTTATTCTTTCATTCGAACTACATCGTTCATCTTTGTTATCACTATTAATAAAATCATATCATAAATCTCAAAATTATGAGCTATATCAGAATAAAAAGTAATAAAAAAGTAAATTTAATGTCGCCCTACAACATCCACAAATCCTGTATTTTCCTAAAATTATAAAATGGTGCTGGTATTTAAATGTTTTTGAATAAATTCTTAGGCGTCTACTGAATAGAGGCTGAGTCGAATATAAATAAACTTGTAAAAGTATATACTGCACGCGCTAGCTTAAAAACGAAATAAATTGAAAGTCCTAATCGCTTTTATTTTTCATTACGAGATACTTCATTAGCTTTCGTAACAGGACATTAGCTAAGTCGAAAAACAATCAATTCCCTTTATGTAATATGCTTCTTCATAGAGTCTGTAATAGAGCACCTGAATCGATATACATGAGCCGACAATTAATATAGCATGCGTCAGACTTCAATACTAACCGCTAGCAACTACTAATTATGGTCCAGTTGTGTTGTTCCAAAGTTTTCATTTCAAAAAAGTCTTTCTTGCGCAAACAAATGTATTTGGATAGAAAAAGTAAACATCCGTTGGTACCTTGAGATAGTCTACTTGTGTAACTTCTGATTTAAACCAAGTCTACAATCAACAGTTTAAAACGTATAAAATATTTTTTGACAATAAATGGCCACAAAATTTAACAAGTGTATAACCCAAAATTGAAACACCAAATGGCAAGATTAACATATGTAAAACTGTTTACTATTGCAATACAATTTATGTTCTCTACAGAAAGCAAAATTCCCACCATAGACTTCAATTATACACTAAACTCACAATTGGTAAATTCAATGTCACAAGATCAAAAAAGCTTAGAGCGTTTATCACATTTGATGTGGTTTCGTAGGAACGATAAGTTAGAAAAATACTTCAACGACCTACAACTGAAAGACTCTGTAAGGGTTCCAAATTCTGTACAAAACCTGTATGCATTTCTTCAAACATTTCTTGATAAAAGATGCCTTGTAGTAATAAATAATTTTGAAGGAACAAATATTCAACCAACTAACATATTGCCAGTAATTCTACGAAAATTCGAATCGGCACTATTGGAAAAGGAATATATTTCTCCGGATGATCTCAAGACAACTACAGATCAAGATTTAATCTGGATACCAAAGGAACAGATATCACAAATCAACGGAAACTTTTCTACTGCAATGTACACAGGACAAGATTTAAAAAAGCTAACTCATGAATGCTCAGCTTCTAAATATTTTACAAAGTTTTTTCTAACTGGGGTCAACAGGGGTTACTGCGTTGACTTGGAACCGCATCAATTTTCTTCGGCATCCAAGCCTTGGCAGTGTCAAGTTCAGTTGGATTTATTTATCCCAAAACATGTATTTCGGCTTGAGAAATTTACTCACATATTTCTCACCCGATTCGGCCAACCTTATGAATTTGGACCAAGTGCAACGCCAAACGTAAACATTTTAATCAACTATAAACACAACGAATACGAGCCTGTTCCATTATTCTCATGGATGTCAAAATACAATTACCAATTAAATGCTTATGCTGATAAATCTGCTTATGACGCTGTTACTGACATTTTGATCATTGGCCACGTTAAATGCAATGACGAAAAAAGACTCAATTTTAATATTTCCACAACTGCTGTCATTTTTATTGGTATTGACCACGAACCATTTGTAGATGCAAAAAATGTAGACTAACAGAACTTTTCACTCGAACACTTGTTTTTTCTAGAAAAGGCTCAAATTTTTGCAAAGGTGCCTCGTGTGTTAAAGGACAACTCGTACAAACCATTTAGCCTATCAAATCAAATAGTATATTTCGTGGAGAACGAACCAGTGGCTATTATATCCCCCCTTCATTATTATCATCAAATAAAGTCAAAGTACTTGGACGAAATACAAATGCTTGGTTTTGCCTACGCTTCGGTATATATACATCTAATGGGAAATAACACTAACAACGCTCCCAAATATACAACTGACAACCTTAGAGCATACTTTAAATGTACACGTTATATCAAAGAAACTGAGGATACCATTTCCAGATATTACGATTTGATCATACCAAATAACTTTTCACAGTTAAAGTTCGTCAGCTGTGGCTCCAAAGGTTTGGAACCGTTTCCATTTCTGGAGTTCTTGTCAGTATTTCGCCATAATGTTTGGATTACCATGCTTGCTTCTTTCCTAATTATTACTCTTATTGCAAGTGGTAAGGTTATAACAAGAACAACTTGGATAGATGGTACGTACAGGAGCATTATAGGTACACTAAAGGTTTTGCTCGAACAAAGCGATCCATTTCCTTCCTCTTTAGTGCGCCTATATCGCTTCAGATTTATAATGACTGGAATATTATTAGCTGGAGTGGTAATAAGCAATGCTTTCAAAAGTGAAAACATGTATAAAATTGTGATGCCAAGGCATCAGCTTTCCTACAAGAGCATTGATGAGCTTCTCGGGAATAGCTTTAAAATGTACACAAGAATTTGGTACTTTTGGTATGAGCTCACATTTTCGGACGATCCATATGAAGACATTACAAATCATACAATTCATTTGATATTCGTTGGAAGTTGGTTTTCCACTGCTGAAAGTGAAGCGTATGGCGTATTTAGAGGACAAAACGAAGGAAAACAAATTTGCTTCAAAAATATTCGAAAATACAAAAATGCCACACAAGTATTTACAGAACCAATCCAAATTGTAGCACCGTTTCTACAACTTGGATTAATAAATATCAATAATTCTGAAATATTTCAAAAAGGAAAAGCAATGGTAAATCGTTTTTGGAGAAAACAGAACGAATTAATATTTAATGACCTATCTAAATGTAACAAGACTGGTTGGGTTTTGCCAAATTATTTGGGGCAAAGTATCGCTAGAAAACTTCGACAATCGGGGAAACACTCAGATGTTGGTACCACTGCATTTAATGAGCCAAACCTCGTATTTCAATACGAGGGACTAGTGCCGACGTCGTTACTCAGTCGACCTTCTTTCGTTAAAGCGTCTGGTTTATTAGAATGGTGGCCAAAACTAATCAATCGAACGTACTTGAAAGATGGCAATGCTGAGTTTCGTCCAACAGCGCCTAATATGCATGGAAACATTCAAGTGGTGTTTTTCTTACTTTGTGGTGGTTTGGTTATTTCAATCGGATGCTTACGCATTGAAATATCAGCAATAGTTTTTAGGTACGTCAAATTGTGTTTGAGGTTTTGTTATGTGAAAATTCAGTATGCAATTCTAAAGCTTTGGGTAAATGCAACACTTAATGAAAATGTTATTCGTATAAATGTACAAGGGGTAAACCAAGTTACTTAATCCTTCACGTTTACGCTTTTCAAAGATGCTCTTGCACAAATGTATTGGCGTCATCATGAAATATAGGCAAACATTTAGTTTATTATATTCTAAGGTTTTTAAGTTTATTGTCTCTTAAATTTAAGATGTTCATCTCCGTGTTAAGGTAAAATATTCTTTATAAATTTTATGCCTAAACACCCGCCTGGTTTTCATGTCTTGTTATAGATAGCTAGTTATATTATTACATGTATTTTAAGCATTCTCTTTTGTATATAAATATCCTCAATCCATTGAATAAAAAGTTAGTCTTTATGTTACAATAATTGGCAGTGTTATCAATTAGTGGAATGAAGAGTAGATTTACATCTGAATTCAGTTTCATTTGTGTTTAGTGGACGACAATCTACCAGCAGAGTTATGTTATCGATTTTTAGCCTAAACCACTTTATGTTTATTATCAGGGATGCGTGTTGTCATGCCATCGATTACAGCACAAGACGAATATCTACTGATGTATGCAATGTATTCATTGTTATTATGATTTTGTTGATAATAAGAATGCATGATTTGACTAGATCATTGTGTGTGGATACATTGTACATTTTATAGCATCAGAATGAAGTTTTTTAATTTCAATGATCAAGTATTTGCGTATTTTATATAATTGTATAGCAAACGATTCGATCCAGTTATTAAAGAGCCATTTCAAAATACGTATAAACACTGAAGTCAAAATAATTAATGTTTTCCACTCGCAACGATAAAACTTGTCATTGTGACTGAGATCTGGCTATCTGTGACTACTTGTGCTGCATTGCATGCGGATGAGATGGTGGCTAACAACTGATTAGAAGCCAATTGTCTGACGGACTGCTGGGCGGGAAAACCGCGTCTTGAAGATTAATTAAAAACTATCTACTTAATTAACAAATTTTGTTCTTTTATTATTAGTTCTTCAGGCATCTCCAAAGGTTTCGTAATTTGATTTATATTCATTTTAATTATATATACCTTAGGTTTGAACCGAAGTTTTAAATATTAATATGCCAGTTACTGGTACATTTAGTCTGTGCATACTTTTTCCTCTACTGCCACTACTTTCAAACCAGTCTTTAAACGTTGACTGAATCCGCATTTAATATATATAAATTTTAACAATGATAAAATTATTAAGTCGTCGATTTTATTTAATAATGTATACAATGAATTTTTTTGTAAAAAAACATTTCTTTACACACGAAGGATAAAAATATAAAAGCCAAAATAAATCAATTTTCTTTGGAATTTGTTTACATAAATCCACTAAACATCAGAAAACGCTCTTAACCCACTGATTACGATAAGCTTTACTGTATATTTTTACTCCTTTTGGTTTCAATTATTGCTACACTAGATTCATAAGTCTTGACAAATGACTGATAGCATAAACACCACACATTTATAATAAGAAGTAACATCAATAGTGGCATAAGTTTGCGTTATGATTTTTCCTATTAAAATCTGGTCTGGAACTTATATAGAAATTAAAAAATATTAAGATAATTCTGGCAACTCAAGTTACGTTATTATTAGAATACATTAGAAAGGATCAAAATCAATCAATGGTAAGACTATGCTTAAGTTTTGTAATAAGCATACAACATATTTAGATAAAGTGTTGCATATAAAAAAGGAATTTACAAATCATCCTAAACATTTTATTCAACAATGTAGTCAGAAGTATATTTGATACATTTAAATTGAAATAATTTAATGGATTTTTTCGTTGAAACATATATTTTGTATTTAAAGCGACAAATACAATAAATCAGTCCTTTTTATTATTTTACCATGTTTCCCATAATACTTACGACCCTCATCGTTGGTACATCTGATTTTGGTATCCAAGCATCTGATCTATTTGTGCTGCTAATATATTTTATCATGTAAATTACTACAAAAAATCCCGTTTGACAACTTATGAAACCGTGGTGCTTACATTCATTTTCTCATTTAGGCTTTCCTAAGGTGTCGTATTTAAGGCTCGTACATTTATAGAAATAAAGTTAGTCGCAATGCATTTCCGACGTGACTTAATAAATATTGTATGAATACCATTGTGTATTTTGACACAGCACATTTTAAAGCATATTTTTGAAAGCTTAAAAATTGTTCCTAACAACTCAACACCAAAGCAACATATTGAAACTGCTAGACCACCACCTAACAAGAAGAACACAACTTGGATATTTCCAAACATATTTGCTGACGTTGGAGGTACAATGTCAATGACTAGTTTTAAATTGGTTCGATTTATAAGTTTTTGCCACCACTCCAATATACCAGAACTCTGAATCATTGAAAGTCGATTGAGAAGAGAGGTGGGTGTTGGTCCTTGAAACCAAAATACGATATATGGTCTATTATACGCAACTGTTCCAACGTTTGATTGTTTACCTTGTCGTCTAAGGTTTCTAGCAATGGTTTGTCCCAGATAATCTGGCAACACCCAACTGGTCTTGTTACATTTCGCCAAGTCGCTTAAAATTAGTTCGTTCTGGTTTTCCCAAAATCGATTTACCATCGCCTTTCCCTTCTTAAACGTCTCTGAATTATTTGCATTTATAAGTCCTATTGTTACAAGAGGTGTCATAAATTCAATGGGTTCAGTAAATAATTCTAAGGCTACTGGATGCATGTGTGTATTATTGAATACTTTAGCTACAACAATACTTTCTTTCGCTTTTTCACTTAACATCTCATAAGTCTCGCTTTCAGCAGCGGCCATCCAACTGCCGGCGAATCCAAGAACAACTGAGTGTTGTATAACTGAGTTATATGGGTCGTCTATGAATACCAAGTCATACCAAAAAAAACAAATTCTTGTGTACAATTGAAAATTGTTCTGAAGAAGCTCTTCTACAGATTCATATGAAAGCTGATGTCTGGGCTTAACAATTTCGTACATGTTTTCGCTTCTGAAAGCATTGCTGATAACCAATCCAGCCCACAGTGTACCACATAATACAAACCTAAAGCGCCATTGTTTTTCTAAACGACTTGGAAATAAGTCACTTTGATCTAACAAAATCTTTAAACTTCCCATTACACCAGTGTAGGTACTATCCATCCAGCTTTTTCCTGTTATAAGTTTAATACTGACGCTAAATGCCAATAATGTTACAAGGATAGTTATCCAAACATTGTTTTCAAATACTGCCACTAGTTTTAGAAAAGGAAACGGTTCCAACCCCTTGGAGCCACAGCTAACAAACTTTAATTTTGCAAAGTTGTTTGGAATAGTCAAATCGTAATGCCTATAAACTATGGCTTCAGTATCGTCAATAGTACCGATACGTTGAAAGAATCGCTTTAATTTTTCATTTTTAAATTTGAATGGAACTTCTGTTATATTGCCCATAAGATTGGCGAATATAGAGGCGTACGCGAAACCAAGCATTTGTATTTTGTCCAAATACTTTATATTGATTTGATAAAGATTAAGAAGAGGGAATCTTAGTGCGG
This sequence comes from Entomobrya nivalis, assembly GCA_034695485.1. Classification (NCBI taxonomy): domain Eukaryota; kingdom Metazoa; phylum Arthropoda; class Collembola; order Entomobryomorpha; family Entomobryidae; genus Entomobrya; species Entomobrya nivalis. The sequence goes on along the minus strand of JAQFZH010000139.1, from coordinate 22,449 downwards.
CTTTTTCATTCTCCACAAAATATATCATTTGGCCTGACAAGCTAAATTGTTTGGATGAAAAATCTTTTAGTAATCCTGGCACCACTGCTGAATGTCGAGCTTTTTCCATGAAGAATATGGATTTGAGTGAAAAAATCGGTAAATGAATGTGATTCGCAACAACCATATATTCCGCGTCAAGATCAATAAAAATAATATTGATTGTGGAAATGTTATATTGTTTTTTTCCATTGCATGAAACCTGTCCAGTTATTAAAACATCTGTTACTACATCATAAGCTGGCATATCAGCATCCCTGAAAAATTCACGTTTATTTCTTAGAGTCCACACAAATAAAGAGACCGCTTCGTATTTCTGCTTAAGGTCTATTAAAATGTTTATATTTGGTGTTGAACTCGGCAAGAACTTGTATGTTACTACTGGTTGCCTACGAAATATGTGAGTATATTTCCCAAGCTCAAATAACTCTTCCCGTAACAACAGATCCACTTGCGCTTGACAACGCCAAGGCCTGGTTGCGAAGGTAAACTTATCTGGATCTAGTCCAACACAGTAGCCACTATTAAACCAAGTTGGTAAAAGGTTAGTAAAATATTTTGAAGTGACACACTTTTGAGAGAGCTCTCTCAATTGCTGTCCTTTGTGCATCAAGGAAGAAAAATTTCCATTAATTTGTGGTATAAGGTCCATTGGTATCCAGATTATTTCATGGTTTTCCCAAATACTTAAACTTTCCGGATGTATGTATTCTTTTTTCATTACTGCCAATTCAAATTTTCTAAGAATTATTGGCAATTCTACTGTTGGTTCAATATTTAAGCCCATAAAATTGTTTACTACTACAAGGCATCTATTAATTGCAAAGGTTTTGAGAAATTGGTATAGGTTATGTACAACAATATCATATTCAAGCGATTGCTTTAAGTTTTGAAAATATTTTTCCATTGCAGCCCTGTCTGTAGGCTGTCTAGAATTCAAAAAATATTCTAAACTCTTTTCGTCGTGAGACATTGCCTTTAGGGATTTTGAGCTTAACTTGTAGTTGAATTTGGTAAAAGCTTTCTCAGGATACATGGATTTTATGCATAACATGTATTTAAGTGAAATGGTCAGCACAAATAAATAAATTAGAAACGACATTTTGAATTTAGGATTTTGACCTTTTTTGTGTCCTTTTTTAACGTGTCTACATATGTGATGAAGAGCAATTAACAATTGGCCGTATTGTTGATCTTGGTGTGCGGTTAGAATTGTTGTTTATTGATCACAAGCAACTTCGTGCGGCTTTATATCCTAAAATTGTACATTGGGTACAACTATTTTCTACTACCAAAGACGCTAAAATATCATTCTTATCAAATATGTTTACATATAAGCAATAATAGATGAATTTTGTTGTAAAATATATGCGGGTATTGACTGAATAATCACTTGTAGACTATGGAATACTTTTTGGCCAACTGAATATTGGTCATTATTTTACTGGAGTAGCTTTTCATTAGACATCACGCAAGCACGTTTTAATTAAGATTATGTTTAAGTCTAAAATGAGATTTTATATTTTATAATGATAGACTCGATAGACGTATGTATGGTATAATCCAAACCCCATCATTTAAACAGGTATTTGGTTATGAGCTGGGCACGTGGACGCTTTAAATTGTTCACTTCGAGTAAATTATCTTTTACATAAATTATTCAAGTATTTAATACAATAAGTACAAGTGTTTTATTTAACTGAATCCAGTGACGTACAAATTTGTATTGTCGCCTTATGAAGAGGTAGGTTATCTTGGATAATACATGGCTCAGATGTTGTTCGGGTGCAAGAAAGGCGGATGTTGAATTCACAATTAAATGATCGGGCTAAAGTTGGGACCACGCGAATGCGGTCTTAAATGAATGGCGTGGAGACAGCATAATGTTTCAATGACTAGAAAAATTAGAATACTTTATACAGTTTCGATTTAAATTGGAATATAGTCTACAAAGTTTTAGAATGGACTTGTAATAAAAAGATTTATTAAAAGGTTAGGTAGTAAGGCATAACTGGTCTCTGATGTTTGCGAATAATAATTTCATAGTTTTAGCCGCTGTAGTGGTAGAAGTGGCAACGGTGGACAAAGTCTCGTAGAAAAATATTTGTTCAATGCTCCCTCAATTCCTCAAAGTTGTAAGCAAAACCTAATGACTTGTATTGCGGAATAAAACCACTCAAATGATGCCACGACGTTAGTAAAATGAGTAAATGTACTGGATAAATATTTTGGTCATTGATTGAATGCTGAATCAACAATAGTCCTGGCACGCGTCCCTTAGCTAACGTTGGATTAAAACGATTAATAAAATGAAAAATCACAGTCAAGATTTATTAATAGCGAAGCTAATTGTAATACGTCTAAAATTTCGGTTTCCCTACTGCGAAGGCGTAAAATACTTGTAGTATTTTCAGGGCTTGCATAAATGTAAAATATGTAGATGTGTTATGTATGCATTTTAGTTTGTAGAACGACGTGTGATATGGCTCGATCCTTAAGAATTAGTAATTTGCGTTATAAATACGTTGTTTTATTTTTGTATGTATTTTGTGTGAGGATGAAGAGAGAAAACAAATTCACTTTTAATCTGGTTTTTAGTCGAGTTGAGCAGGAGCAAAAATTAAAATTTGTTATATTCATAATTTTGAAAGTCGAATAAAATGTTTAATTGTAATCACTGGAGATTACTATCAGAGGAAACTGGAAACGTAGTCGCTGTTAATTTGACTTCATTTTGCTTCTATCCAAAATATATTGATAACACAATGCATTTTTTCATAACAAAACCTGAAGCACAGTTTTATGTATTTAAAAAAATATTCCAGATATTTCAATGCCTAAACATCCGATTGAAATAACCAAACCACCACAAAATAAGAAAAATACCACTTGTATGTTTCCATGCATAATAGGTGCTGTTAGACGAAACTCAGCATTGCCATCTTTCAAGTCTGTTCGATTGATTAGTTTTGGCCACCATTCTAACAAGCCACTTGCATTTGTAGCGGATATCCTATCACATATACGGAATATGGGAAGCGATTACATGTATCATGTTGCCTGCAACCAATGAAACCTTCAGAAGAAAACATTTTATACTATCCAAAGTAAAAACGTAAAGAATTTAATAAACCAGTTCTACACAAGTAATTTGATAAAAAATAAAAATGGCATTTAATCACGTAAAGCAAATTCGTTTAATCAACCTTTAATAAAAATTCATTTCTAAACAATAATTCAATTTTCAATAACCATTACCCTTGACACAACATTGGCCATCAATTTTTTGAATAATCAATTAACAAAATGTTGGCGGTAACCTCAAAAATAATTTTGGACACGACAAACCCTAAACTTGCCTTTGCATTTCGAAATGGTCCAAGACTATATCCAAACTCTGGAGATGCTCTCAAGATTCTAGTTTCCACCCTACCAACCACAAAATGCTTCCAGAATCTATGAAAATTCAAACCATTTCTGTTTGGCTTATCTGCTAAATAAGTCAAAATAAAAGTCACATCCAAACAAAAAATAAAGAGTACTAGGCACGTCAAGTATGTAATGAGTGGCAATTCACTGTACATTCTTATCGAACAGTATCCCGCACAACCAGCCAGTAACACACCAACAAATGCAGTAACAAAGAAAAGTTCACTAGTCATTTGTCTTGCAATGTAAACAATAATACGACAGTTTTGATACTTTTTAAAACATTCCGTAAAACGTAAACTTCCATAGCGCGCCCTGTTGCTTGAAAACCCAAATATGGTGACAGGCATAGCACGATTTAAAGCAATTTTCAACGGTCGTACATAAAATTGATTCGAGTAGTGTTGCAGCCCTTCTCCAAATGCTATAGCATACAGCAAAAAAGATAAAACCATACCAGCTATGTATAAAGAAGCAAACCCGTGTATTAAACTTGCTAAAAGCTTAACTCCAATTTTGTAATAAAAATACAGATTTGGATTCAACTTGAGAGAAATGTGCTTCCAAACTAAAATAGTCTGTACAGGTCCGTAATTTATTGCAAATGGGAGGGCCAGCACAAGAAATGGTGCAGCTGTTATTCCAACAACAAGGGATGATACAAACAATTCTCCTAGCCGATGTTTAAGTGGGGCACTTTTTCCAGTTATTAGTGGAAGTGGGAGCAACTTACAACGTTGCATTAAACTATATTGCATTTCCTCTGATTTATTTTTAAGTGTAAGGTAAGTACTGAAACCGATTATAGTCAAACATAGAAAAAGAGTATACACGACAAACTGCTCGTGTTTGCGATAATTGTAAGATTTCCAGTTTGAATATAACCAAAAGAGTCGTAAAAATGAAAAGGTCTTAATGAGAAATACTGTGAGTTGGGATACTAGTCTCCTGTTTCTGTGACTTTTTCTGTTATAATTGGAATCCGGAAGTACCCCGTAGTCTACAATATCAAAAGTGTAGGGTAAGGGAATTATAGCTTGTAAACGGGTAAGATATTTAAAGGGTGCCAGTGACAAAGCTATTTCAACAAATTCTTGATAATAACTGTACCAATTGGATTAGAAAACTTAATTTGTAGAGCAAGAAACCAATTTATCTAAATAAATTGACGACGAGATATTACAAGAATAAATAGAATTTTTACATTTATAAATGTTTGATAAATGTCTTAAAATTAAATACAATTTTTTTTAGATAACTTTAATCGATAGCTTGCTGGATGCATAAGTATTACTAAGCTATTTCGACAGCCCCTTTATTTGGTTCTAAACCTGTCTCAATCTGTGCTGGGATTAACATAAAATTTATAATAATAAGGAATGGAACATATGAATCTGGATAAAATAAAACTTACAACAGAAAAAATATAGTTTTTAGTTGAAGCATGCCAAAATAAAAGTAAACTCCTCTTTAAATGCAGACAACAAACCAGTTTTGAACAATATAAGTGTAACATAAACCGAATTGAAAAACAATAATACTGAAAATATATTGAGTTTTCATAATATTTTTAGTTCGGAAACGGTGTTGAACATAATAGTTGAACCTTATATTATGTGTTCAGTAATTTCTTAAGGTTTTTTGAGAGAAAACCGTTTCATATTTGTCGTATTCACGTCAGTTGTCACGCATGTTTTTCCTCTAATTAAACGTGAAATGTAAATTAAATATACAAAGTTTCCATACTAGGTGTATGCAGTTAAAGGAGACAATTACTATTCGATGGTAAATTCTAAATTTGTTTGAGTTCGGGTTGAACATGCTTTGCATTTATATAAGATATTACAAAATAACCCGAACTAAATACGGTAGATAACGTAGTCCTGTAAAATTAATGTAATGCTCAGAATGACTTGATAATTTCATACAAAGAAAACAAGTCAGATAAATGGTTATGTAGCACAATTTTATGCAATAAGCACTTTATATTTATAATTTATGACATTTTTTCGGTATAGGAATAGTACAGGGTGGTAGAATAGTAATGCCATACGGCCGTAAGTGCACGTAATTTGCTCGAAGGATCCTCTGCAAAGACAAATCCTTTGAATTCAAGGCAACCGGGCATTTTACTACCTACCAGCATTACTGGAAATGAATACTTACCACATACCAGCATTCTAAATATAAGTGACTACATTTTATCATTTTTGTCTGCTTATTGTCAAACCAATTTCACCAGCATTCTCTTCTTAACGAAGCTAACAACAACGTACACTCATCTTTCATATAAATCTCATTCATGACAAGAGTAAAACAAGTGACTTTTTCCATTTTACGTTATCCTATGCCTCTCGTGTTGGCACATATGTGTAGTTTTGATACCATGCATTGCAAATCGCACAGCGCAAATTCGATTTAAATATTTTTACAGTGTTAGTTTCCATGAATCATTTCCCCAGCAACAAATTATAGAAATCAAGGAATCGGTACAGAACCATACCAAAGAAGTTTCATATTTTTGGCTGCAGAGCAATTCAATTCGTTTTGGTAACAACTGTTGACATTGCCATGAAAAAATGTTCCATTATTTTGGTGAACTGAGACACTAAACAAAAGCAGCTCCAGCTGCACATTTTAAATATGTTAAATATTTTTTATTTAAAGTTGTAATTTAAACCAGTAATTTTAAATGATTTTAAACCATTGATAACTTTTTGAGAAAATAAAGGATTGACATTTTAAGGTAAAACTGACGATGAGGTTAAAGTTTATACTTTTTAAATTACTTTCTTGCGAACTTGTTTGCTACCGCATACAATTTTTATAAACACAACTCTTTTGACTTTTATGAAACAGGATATTGTACGACAATAGAAAGAGTTCAACTTTGGCTGCCGAAGAAACAAAGTAGTCCAGTGTAAACACAAAAAGCTGCATGTGGTGCATGCTTTGATGTAGGCTTACTTGACAACAACTTTCACCAAAACTTTGACTCTGCCAGAGTATAGATCATGTTTCAGTGTGAAGCCATCATGAACATAAAGAACCTATGCATTTTTACCCTTATGCCCAGGTCTGAAGCAACATGACTCTGAAATTTTTAGTGTAAAGTTTGTACTCTTATATATGTAACTTCACATATTAAAAAAGTACTTACAAGATGTTTAGAATACTCGACGTTTTGACTTTATGTTTGCTACTCTTCTTGATCTACACACAAGCTGTTTAGCAGCAAAAAATTGTCAGTATTATTTTAAAACTTGTTGTGAGAGGTCGTGCGGTATTCTTCCTTTCTCCTTGCCAGAAACCATGCATTCATATGTGTTTACTGTGAGCTTATTAATAGCTGCTATCTCCGCGCGAGATATTGGAGACTGCAATTATATCCCTACATTTCCCCGTTCCCGAACAATTAATTTGGAGGTTACAAACGACGACTGGATATCTCACACTCAGCTTATTGACATGTCAATTGGAAGGGCCCAGGATAAAAGCTGTGTGAAAGTACTGGGAAGGAATGTCAAAATTCAAATAGGTGAGTATAAAAAGGGCACTACTTTTTTTAGGTTAATTTTAACTAATGTTTATTTTAATACCTTGTTTAATTGTAAAATACAGGGAATGGTGTTTACTGCTGCTTTAACACTAGTTTGGTCGTTACGTTCTGTGGACCTGCAGAGAAATTTTTGTGGAAACCAAAACCAAGTACAGTTGAGCCACAATTTTGTAATTTGGCTTGCCAAAACAATGGGATTCGAACTTGGAACGTTGTGTTTCCAAATATAATTTTATTTGCAATTTTATTGTATTTGTAGTCAAATTAAAAAAATTGCAGTATTAACAGTTTGTCTGTTTAAATCATCAGCCAGTTTAACATAAATTCGATGAAATTTAAACACATGTTTTTTTGGAAATTTTAGTAGCAAAATAAAAAATAAGAACGTTGGTTAGTACGAAATATTGAAAAATGAGCTTCAGTTCACTTTTAATTCATTATTAATTGAAATAAGAAGAGTTAAACTTGATATTATTTGTGCAAATTAATTACTCATAGTATTTAGTAGAGTTAAAAACTAGTCCTATATTTTCATATACGATAAATAAATACTAGCCGATTTTACATAAACTACAAAATCCCCTTTGGCTTTTTGGTTAAAGATAGGCTTACTTGCATAATGTGTTAATTAGTTGTTTGTTGGCTCACTTGTCCATTTATATTCATTTCCCATAGGACATGGTACACCAAAGAAAATACGAAACGTTGAGAAATAATTATACGAGGAGTGAGTAAATTTATGAATGCATTCAGAAATGTATTGTCTATTCTTCTAGATCCTTATATCCTTAATTGGATCCTTAATTGGGAAATCAATAACATCCGCCATTGATTTCCCAATTGGACATTTCTCCCTAGGGCCAGATTTTTCCTCGGAACACATTGTCGCTCAATCAAGTTGACGCGTTAGTTTAAACTTTTATAGTGGACATATATACATAGTGTGGTGTTTGTCATTACGAGGCATATCCAAATGAAACATAAAAACAACTTTATAATGTGCATAAATCTACGCAAACGTTCTTTTTGTCTTTCGTCGAAGTTTTTATTTCAAAATAGTAATGAGGCAAGTTTAAAAAGGAAGAAGTCAATATTTCCGTTCCTTTCAAATTCTCAGGTCTCACGTAACACGTCTCAAATTCCAAAAGATAAAGTCTGCCGTTATTTTGTGATCCCCAGAGAAAACTTTTCCAACTGAGATTTCCATATCTTCATTAGGTAGATGAATTTGTGCTGCTAATGGAACATGAACATTATACTTATATAGAAACGATGATTAAAAAGTTTATCAACTTGAACTTTTTCTTCGTCAATTAAAATATAATAAACCCCATATAACTACACTATAGCGATCTTAACCACGCAACAGAGCACTGCAATATCTGATGGGAAACTCTTTCATATTTTCTTTCCCTTTTTGTTGTAGGGCAAACTCTCCTGTACGTGGGAACGTGCTTTTTTGTATTTGCGTATGCATGCCAAAGATTCAGCTGCTTCACTCTTCTCATCATCACTGTCACTTATTAATTTAACATTTTTTCAACTAGTATCTCAATGTATTTCCGTTTGTTTAATATAGAAAAAGTTTGACAATCTTTGTCAGAAATAGTTTTAAATATATCCGTAATTCAGTAGCTTTCAACTAAATTCCCATATTTTCTCATGATTTTATACTTTTCATCGTTTACCCCCATTTACAAGACAAATTACTGCTCACTGGAACTGCATCAAAATGAAAAGGATTTGTTCTTCAAATTTGTACTGCTAAATAACCATTGAAAGAGCTTAATATAAACTGAGCTTTTAAAAACAAAACAAAACCTGTGTAACTAATATGGTCATATGTAGGCTACCCTGTATATTTATTATTCATGAAATAAATCCTGCTGCCAATTTGAGGTATGTGTTAGTCGACATTTTTTGTTAGTGAAGATGTTTGTTAGTTTGTTCTTTGCATGAAACTTGTGGGTTGTTGAGCTTGCGGAAATGGTTACCGGAGAAAGATTGAGGTTAATGTTGAGTAAAATGTTGACGTTCGCTAGGATTTAAAAAAAATACATAGGACTGATGTATAGGCATGTAGAGTTAAATACTTACCTTTTTTGTTATTTTTATTTAAATGGGTTCAAGTATCGATTCCGTGGAAAATTGTGTTCCACGTTTTGGCTTTTTCACGTTTGTACACAAATATTTTGGGAAAATATAAGTTTCATGATGGTTTTTCTGAAATCAAAACCAATAAATACATATGTAATAAATATGTGCTTTTTCATATGTACTGTAATATGTAATCAGAAGCTCCGAACTGTTTTATTTTCATATTTGCCTTGAAGACATCACCTAAATATTTGACATGAAAAAAGAAAAACGTGTAAAAAAAATGTAGACGAGGCTCGAAAAGCACTTAAGTAAATCCAAATGCAATTCAGAATCGAAATGTTCGGCAGTTTTTCCTTTTGAATTAATATTCTATCAATCATGTGTGTTGCTCTCGTTAAAACTTTTACTTCACAGATGAAAATGTAATTTTATGCATAGAACTATATGTGTATGAAGATAAACAAACAAAGAACGAGTTAAATGTTTGTGTTTTTATTTATGAATGAAAGCACATGATACCTAACACAAGTTTGAATATTTATGCTTAAGCTTATCAAAACAAAAAAATGCTTATAAACTTCATGAAAAGAATTTAATGATTTTTTTTGCAGAATGAATATTTGTAGTTTATTTTCTTGATGAAAGTTCTTCAAATATTTCTAGTACAGGACTACTACCATATAATAAACACTTGTACATCGCTACAACAATTTTCATATAAAAAGGGGAAAATATCAAAAAGGACCATCTATACATATTAACTTTAATTAACTGTTAAAGTAGATTTGGTAAACTTGACGGTCAAATCCTCTTCAGAGGACAAAAAAACATACACATTCGACTTATTCATGTTATCATCGGTTTGACTAATTTCTAAAGTAAAAGTCCTAAACAGCACGTTACAATTTCGGGTTGAGTAATTTGTTTTTGTCATACTTATATTTGATGCATTTAATAAAAACTAGAACGTTAGTGCACGGGAGGCAGTAAGTCATTTGCTCCAAAGATCCTCTGCAAAGCCTTTGAATTTTAGACAACCCGACATTTTAGTACCCAAAATTGCTACCAACCTTACTGGAAATGATTACTTACCGGATACCAGCATCCTAAAAATAAGTGACTACATTTTATCATTTTTGTCTGCTTATTGTCAAATCACTTTCTCCAACTTTCTCGCCTTAACGAAAACCAAAGCCTTGCTTCTATTTTCTGCTAAAAAGCAAAGCTAACAACAACGTACACTCGCCTGTTATAAAAATATCTGATTTGTTCAAGACACGGGTAAAACAAATCCGTTTTTCCATTTTGCGTTATCCAATGCAGCTCTAGTGTTTAAACATGATATACATTTGTGCAGATATGGTGCAATGTACTAGATATTTCACAGCGCTAATTATATTTTTTTGCAGTATCAATTTTTGTGAATAATTTTCCACAGACACAAATTATTGAAATCAGAGAATTGATACAGAATAACACCAAAGAAAGTTCAGATTTTTGGCTGCAGAGCGATTCAAAATGGTAATAATCGTTTTAACAAGTCCTCATTCAAGGACTGCTGCAGTGAAATTTGCATTCGAAGAGGTGCATATACTATTTTAATTAATTTTAATTGACCTTTAAGAGCATTATGGGCCATTGCAATGTAAAAATATGTACTCTTTTGTGCGAGCTTTTGATATATTACTTTTGGTAGAATAAACAATTGAGGTTTTGAGGTACCAATGATGATGAAATTAATGTTCTTTTTAGCATTTTTGACGAGCATAATTGGTTTCGCATACAAATTCTATAGAAAACCACTTTTTTGACTTTTATGTAACATGATACTGTACGGAAATAGAAAGAGTTTTACTTTTGCTGCGAGAAAAGAAAATATTCAACTGTATGCGAAGAAAAGCTTCATGTGATGCAAGTTTTTGATTCAGACTTATGACACAACTTTCACCAAAGCTTTCACTCTGACAGATGTTGTAATGGGAAGCCTCCATAAAACATGCATTCTTACACGCAACTATACATTTTTCCTTTACAAGGCAAAAACGCTTTTGACTTTATGTTTGCTACTCCTTTAGATCTACACACAACAGGTTAAGCCGCAAAAATTGTCAGTATTATTTTACAACTTGTTTTGAGAGGTCGTGCTTTGTGCTTTCTTTATCTTGCCAGAAATCATGCATTCATATATGTGTACTGTGAGTTTCTTAATATCTGCAATTGCAGCGCGAGAGACTGGGGACTGCAATAATATCCCAAGTTTTCCCCATTCACGAACAATTAATTTGGAGGTTACAAACGACGACTGGAGATCTCACACCCAGCTGATTGACATGTCAATTGGAAGGGCCCAGGATAAAAGCTGTGTGAAAATCCTGGGAAGGAATGTGAAAATTCAAATGGGTGAATAAAATAAGTACAAAATATTTTTTTTGGTGATTTACAACTGATGTTTATTTTAATAGCTTTGATTGTATACTACAGGGACTGGTGTTTACTGCTGTTTTAACACTACTTTGGTCGTTACTTTCTGTGGACCTGCAGAGAAATTTTTGTGGCAACCAAAAAATGGTACAGTGGGGCCACAATTGTGTAATTTGGCTTGCCAAAACATTGAGCTTCTAACTTACAGCGTTCTGTTTTCAAACATAACTTTATTTACAATTTTGTTGTATTTGTAATTGTAAAAAATATATCTATAATATTAACAATTTGTCTGTTTAAAATATTAACAAATCTAAAAAATAAATTTTATCAAATATAAATACATTTTTCTGGAAACTTCAGTACAAGTTGCTTGAAATATTATAAAAGTTAAGTTAAGTTAAGTTAAACGTAATATGATATTCGAAAACATACTATTAGCCAATTTCATATAAATTACAGTATCTTCCTTCGCTTCTAGTTAAAGATAGGATTACTAACATAATATGTTTTCTCTCTCTTAGTTGTTTTGTTGGAGCATATGTCTAATTATATTCATTTCCCATGGAAGTTGGTACACCAAAACAAATATGTAACGTTGGGAAATCCTTGCATAAAATATAGAAGAATTTCTGTAAGTTTTTCAATGCATTCAGAAATGCAAAGTTTATTCTTCTAGATCCTTTCCCAACATTACATGCTGCCACCGGCCCTTGATTTCACAAACATATTTTTCCCCGGAATACATTGTATTTACAACGTAGTCGACGAATTATGTTAGACTTTCAACATTGAAATATATACATAGTGTGAAATTTGTTACTAGGAGGTATATCCAAAGTACAAACATAAAAACTAACCTTATTATGTGCATAGTTGTATGCAAACTTTCTTTTCGAGTTCCATTAAAGCTTTTATTTCAAAATAAATATGAATCAAATTTAAAAAGGAATTCTCTAAGAACGTTCCCTTGTTTCCGTTCCATTTAAGTTGTTAGGTATCGCGTAACATGAGTCAGAAAACATGAAGATAAACATCTGTTACCGTGATCCCCAGAGACAACTTTTCCGACAGATGTTTCAATATATTGGTTTGGGAGATCAATTTGTGCTGCCAATGTAACATGAACATTCTAGATAAAAAACATTATTTCATCACTTTAGATATAATAAACCCGCTATATAGTAGCGATCAAAACCACGCAGCTGAGCACCCAGAAGCTGCAACATGTGTTGGGAAACTCTTTCATATGTTCTTTCCCTTTTCACATAACAAACATTTTGGTACGTGGGAACGTGCTAAGAATCAATCGACAAAATATATTCAAGATCAAAACCATCCTTAAGCCAAATGTGTAAAATTAAAAAAAGCATATCTACATGCAGTGGTTTCATTGTAGCCAAAATGATTAGGAAAAAGACGATAATGACACATATTCGACACACACTGTTTTACCTTCTTTAAAAAAATCTGAAACATTTTATCACGTATCTAAGTAAGCGTATAGTTTAAAGTAATACATAATTTGTATCGAAAGCTATTTTTACTGGAAATATTAAAGCTAGCCTGTTGAACAAATTTATAGGTACACGTACTTCCAGGAAAGGTATTACCACACTTCTTGCTACATTTTTTCCCATTAAAATTTTCACAAGAAAACATCTGAGTTTATTACATGAATGCCGGGCTGTGCTTTTTTGACAAGTGGCTACACCATGGGCATATTAAATTGCTAGAAATTGCTTCCAATACTTTCAATAACCATTTTTTCCTGTGTATATTTTTCTTGAGATTTTGCTGTTGCCCTATTAAAAACCATTTATGCAATCAACTCGTTGTCACTTTACAATGTTGAGAGTCCTATTAAGTTTGGTGGAACCCTTTCCCCCGACTCTCGACAGATCCTGAGTTTGATAAAGCTTTGATTAGAATTATCCTAGCTCTAACTTCATATTCATACGTTTTTAGTGTTTCAACTTGTTTAAATGTCAGATTTAGAAAAACAAATTGCTTAAGCTTATACATAATTTTACAGAAATGCTTGAGAAGAGAGTGAATGTCAATCAAACTTATAAAAAAATATAGTTAAGTTTATTCGACCTTCTAGATGAATGCTTGAAAGATAATTGAGTAATTATTTTTATAAATTCGAGTGACACTTACTCATTTCTCAAAAACTCTTGTAATATGATGTGTAAATTGTGTAAAACATTTTTTATTGTTTCACTTTTGATATAAAATAAATAAACAGGGAAATATGATTGTTAAGATGCAGACAAGATTATTATTAAATCTTAAAGAAACTCCAATAAATTTTAATCGCAGCCAGTCATTCGGAGGTTTCTCAACAGCTAGTGGCTCATACCAGCAAATGTTTATTTTTACTAAACATTGCTGAACTTCGAAAGTTACATCTAAAAACATGCTTACAATTTGATCACTGTATGAACATCGTGAACTCCAGAAACTGTTGGTAGCATACAAATATTATGTAATAGCTTATCAAATATTACCTGAGTTGGTATTGGTAGGTTTTTACAAAAAAAACAGTATCTCATCCGTTTTAACATTTTTGTGAAAACAAAAGAAAGATCTGCCTGTTCTTTTTTACTTATTGATATTATCCAAGAAACCAGATAAAAATTCTTACAACTAAAATCCATTTTTCCTGTTGTCTTATCAAAAATGTCAAACATCCATATATTCTCGAAACTTTTTTTCTATTTAGCAACTATTGCCAGCTCAAGAATTTTAGATCCCGAAAAACAGTGCTTTAAAAGTTTTCAGTCTTTGCATAAATTCATAGATCAAGCTCCTGTAGCAAATCTTGACGACTTAGTAATATCTTTAAATATGAAATACAGTTGCGTATTTGGAAACCTATTTGTCCAACAAATTGTATTTGTTTCGAATTATGACAATCTTTCCCAGTTGGATATTGCTCCATTTCATAAATTCCTTCAAGCAAGACATATAATAGTGTCCCCTCAAGAAGGTGGTAAAATCAAAAACTTCGTTACTGGATTTACAAATAAGGTAATGCTTCCCACAACTTTGTTTGTTCTCACAATAAGAAAGCTTTTTTCGAAGAGATATGCACGAAGACATCTCACAGGATTATCAGAAAGAAATCGAGCCACTCCATCGTTTTTGGTGGTTCTTTTCATGGAATCTGGGAAACCAGAAGGAATAATTGATTGCTACGATTACTGTTCAAGTGATCCAACTACAGATGTTTTTCTAAATAAACTTGTAATACAACATTTATTTCGAAATCCACTCAGTTTACACAAAAGTATATATGGATCAGCTAATACATACACGGATTATAGACGCACTAATACATTTCCGATATCCAGAGTATCTCGCTTTGTACCAAAGTAAAAGGGCATCTTGCTCTCATCTCTTATTCCAAGCTCCTAAATTATCATACTTTTGTACAAGTGAAATAATGTCACTCGTTACAGTCTCCCAGCGTCACAATATATCTTTCCAGATTTATTCCAGTTTATCCGAAGCGGATGTCAAAGCAGTGGATCGTAAAATGACGGGTCAGTACTTTCGTTCGTGGTTCATCGGTATACACTAACTATACATTTCTCAGTATTCACCGCCGAACAGGTTTACAATTCGCATTTCAAAATTCCGAAATAGCGGTTTACTGTAAACCTGTAATCTTCACAAATACGGAAGCCGAAGCTGTTCAGCAGTCATTGCTTACATGGACGTCAGGGTTCTCAATACAATTGTGGATATTTGTAACTTTTATTTGGTTTGCCTACTTTGTTATCGTCTTCTTTACAAATACTCTTGTTGACACTCACTATCTTATCAATATATTTAGCATGTACGGATTACTTGTCAAACAGTCATTTTCGATGGGCATTAATCGCATTCCAAAATGCCATATTGTGTTAGCACTTTTAGGGGTGATTATTTGCGCACTTTATGAGAATCAAATAATTAGCATTACAATCGCTCCAATGCCTCCATCAATCTATAAAACATATATAGATATTTTAGACTCGGGTTACAAAATAGCGTGGTCATTAAGGGATCAGATTTTGGAGCCTCAAATAAAATTTCGAGCCGCACTCCAAAGCAAAGGGATTAGCTTATATTACAAATTTGTACAAAATCTGGTACAAATACCCCATCACGAATACAATCGCACAAAGAAAGCCTACCTACTCTTGGAAAAGTTTGTAATTTTATTAAACACTCAAAACCTCGTTATCGAAAAAGGGCTACTTGAAAAACTTTTGAATAATTTGGTGAAGAAAAAAGTTTATCATTGGTTCATGTCAAATAAGTCAATGAATTCCTATCATTCGTCTTATAAGTGTTTATGGTTGCAAGAAAAGCTCTCAAACGAGCCCAACTTTTGGGAAGTTTACACAATTAACAGGCATTGGCTGTTTAGAACTTTAGATACTTTAAGGGAAAACGGACTTTCTGAACAATGGGATATATGGTCAGACTACACGGCAAGTTTGAGGTTCAAGTTAAACAATTATTATGAGAACTCTGCAGCAAAGGAGCAATCGTTACACCAAGATAGAATTGCCATAAACTTTGAAAAGTTGGTGATTATCTGGATAATTGGGGCTGTGCTTTGTGTTATGAGTGGAGTAATATTTTGGGTAGAACTTAGTTTAAAAAAAATTGTAACCGGAAAGCAAAATTTAGAGCAGAAGATGGTATTCATGCAACGCTATGGTCACTATGTTAAGTAGACGTTTAATGGAGCATACAACAGCAGAATTTGATTGGCATTGTACGAAAAGTCAAATATATTGTAAATTGTATATTATATATAGGAGATATTTAAATAAATCGTTTTTGTTATCGTAAAATAAAAGTATTATCAAAACAAAACTAAAATTGTGGACTTATGGTACTCATTATCAACATAACTTGGTTTTGTATATATATTATTCATAAAATAAATCATGTTGCCAATTGCAGATGTTTGCCTTTTAGAAATTGTTTGTTTGTTTTGTTGGTAGAAGGGTTGGTTTCTCATGAGCATGTGTGCTGCTGAGCTTCTGGAAACGGTTATTGCATAAATATTGAGTTAGAAATAATGTACTGAAAACGTCCGGTAGTGGAATGATGAAGCAATGGTGAATACTGATGCTAAGTTCATTGTTTACTTTCCTGTAGTTGGACAATAAAAAGATCAAATTCTTCTTCCTTTTGGAAGATGTAAACAGTTGAAAATAATAATTACAATTATTGTAAAGCCAGAAATGTTTACATAAAAAAATTGATGAAAAATATCAGGTTATATAATAGGGTATTTTTAACTGAATGGTTTTAAACATCAGTTATGTAAAACTTGATGTAGCTTTTCAGCGTTATACGCAAATGTTTTGTTAAAAAAAGAGAGCAGTTTCTTGTTTGTTTTTCATTAGAATCGAATAAAAACACACGCAATTTTTTGTATAAATATGTCTAATGCTGTTGTATATGTGCTTTAAACTCATTTCATAAATGGTTTAGTCATAATTTAATAAAGAACTTTTCCTTCCAGCTCAATTTAAAAACCAAATCTACTTTAACTGAAATACTAAAGACAACTGATAAACTTCTTTATATATTATTTATTATTATAAAAACAACAAAAAAAGTTTTGACCAGCTTGTGTTCCAAACTGCCTAATGTTAATTTTTGCCCTCAAGGCATAAATTATTTAAAAAGAGTCGAACGATTGCGTACAAAATGTATAAGATGTTTGGAAAGCAACTTGAGTAAACACAAGCACAAATAATGAATCATAACGTCTTGAGGTTTTTTTGATGAAATAAGATTTTACCTAGAATACTCATTGTTCTCGTTAAAACTCTTTCTTTGCATATGAAAATATTAGGTATGTGCATATGTGTACATATGAAAAAATAAATAATAATAGAGAAATAAATATTTGTATTTTCTTTTACAATATTTATTTCGAGTGTGTTTACTTTTTATACTAAAAAAAACAAAATATGATATGTAACTTTACGAAAGAAAAGTAATGATTTTTTTGCAAAATGAGTTGTTTGTACTTTATTTCTTTGATGTGAGATTGTAAAATACATCTACAAAAGGACTACGTGGACTCCCGTTAAGAATTTTAGAGATTTGCAAGCATAGACATTTAATACAGCCACAACAATATTCAAATACAAATGGAAAAATAACAAAATAAACCACGTATACCTTAATTTTAATTAGCTGTTAATTGATAAATTTAACTGTCACATCATATCTAGTGAACTAACTCAACCCAATTATGATAAAAATATTTATATTACTAACTTTTTAATTTGTGGCCACGAAATTAGCCAACCAGGACACACACAGCACGTTACAATTTAGAGTTCAGAATTTTGTAATTTACATAAATTTGAGAAATTCAAATAATAATGTAATATTTGTAGTTACTCTGACCAAAAACGGCTCGTTTCCCGAGATCTCAGTTCTACCTCACATTTTTTTTAAATTATATTACATGTAATGAGTAAAATATTCCAATATTTAATATAGTCACTAAACAACTAAATCAAAACAAATTTGAAGCTCAATTTATGTATGCATTTCGTCTTGATCCCGACTTTGTAAAATATGTTATTTAAAACGCATGTCTGTATGTCTCCAAAATCAACTTGGTAAAATATTGTTAATTTGTTACGGTTGAGTACTGCGCGTCCCGAATGCCAAACACAAACAAGTACTTTGCTGAGCTCAAGAACTCCTTAAGCTCACTTTCACTTTTGAGGGTGACGTGACCCAGATACAAGTATTCCAGTACTCGGCTCATCACCTCTCCTGGAACACTCTTGACCACAATAACAGGATGTTAACATTGGGCAACCTATAAAAATTACGCTATTTGTAAACCGCATATGTGTATGTATGTATATAAGTAATTAATTTATTGGACTTACTGCCAAAGCATCCCGAAAATACTCACTGCCAACAGATAGCACACTTCGGTGTGCCTTCAAAGTATCATGATTTCGACCACACATGATAGAAACATCTGACGAATCCAAGCTTGTGTACAATTCAGCAAATCTGTTCACCAGTAATTCACCAGGGTCTTGGGTTTTCACCGTGACTGAAGTATTTCGAAGTATTGGCTTCAGTTGATCTCGACGTTCGCAATGCATTGGTGCTGCGTAGTAAGAAGTTTGTTGTGATACCACACTGAGTTTTGGGCTGTCGTAGCTTGAGTTTCTGCTAATTTGCTGGGTTTGTAATGAAAAGTGACTTGTTGTTGTTGGCGTCATAAATCTTCGCTTCAGTGGAAAATTTTGCAACATGTTTATTTTTAGGTAGAGCTAGATTTGTAAGCCAATTTAGTGTAAATTAAGATAGCATATTTATTTTCAACTTTTTCCGAACGTGTCTCACCTTTTATACTTCCCAAGCACTACTAAGCTGTGAAGTGAAAGAGAGTATGTATTTTTAGAGACAACGTCGCATTTAATTTCAGGCCAAGCAACAAGCACAAGCCAATAGAAAAGCATTAGAGAAGTAAGTGGTCGTTTTCTCTTTTAGTCCATACTCTAGCCCAACGATATGTAACTTGCTTTACTTGGTTGCTGGAGTGCGTGCTTTTCTTATATTGCGTTGTAATTACGCATCAACGGTACGTGTACGGTTTTTGACGAAAAAAACATTTTTTATTCATGTTACCACAATGTCTATATAGTGACCTAAATACCTTTTTGTGTTCTATATATATTTTGGTCGGTGTATGATTTTGAAGCCTTTTGTACTACAAAACCTAAAGTATTTTAAAGGAATGAGATACAAACAAGCCATTACTATGTTGTTTGCCGTGTGTCACAAAAATATTATATGGATCATATTTTTTTCCTAGAATAGTGCTCGTAGTATAACTAAAGCCAAATATTGGAGGAAAGAAAGCATAAAACAAATATCTAGTAACCTACTATACATAGGTCAAGTTCGTGTTTTCTCTACTGCTGTATAAAGTAATGCTGTGGTGATAGGCATTCAAGCAGTATAACATAAGAATAAAAGTGGAATATATTATATGGAACCTTAAAAGAGAGAGATGTATAAAGTAATTTATTTTCAGCATTGAAAAAAAGCTTTAGGGAAACTTTTAGTAAAGTATTTCTAAAGTAATTCATAAAATTAGATTTCTCAAGGATATTGGTATTTATTAAAAAATATAGTATGTTAGGAATATGCATTAAAGGCAGGCAATTGTATTTGCAAAAAACCTTCCATCGTGGAAAAGGTATGTATTTATCACCTAATCAGTAAAAGCCTTAAATAAAAAATGATCATTCAATTAGGAAAAGCTTTCATAAGAAACTATATCATCTCGTTAAATATAGCAATAAACAGAACACAAGATGACGAGATCAATTTACCTTGTAAAACAACTCAATTAGAATGGTTTTCATTAGACTTGTTCGATTTCGAACATCTTTATGTTACCCATATTCGACAGCACTGCCAATATTTGAGACCATTATTTGGTTTTAGAAGATCGTAACTGTATACGTAAGAATATAAAAAGAATCAAGTAGGGAAACGTACGGATTATCGGCGTTAGAAAAAATACTCAGTTAATAATACGATTATATTTTGAGCGAGAGACTTATATTCTATTTGTGTAGGAGCACACCTTAAACGAATTATATTATTGTCGTAATGTATATACACTATCTGCTACCATAAAAACGAAAATTAAACGGTATTGCCAACTAATGAGGTGTTTAATACAATTTTTGTTCAAGGCGGTTTAAAAAACTTGAAATTATTATTATGGTATACTATTAGCGTTTAATCAATGACATTGCAAAATGCATTTTCACACATAGTCTATTGAAATAGTTTGAAATATGTCATTATTGTCTGCAAAGTTTTATTTATGCAACCAAGTGCAACCTTATATTTTATATTGGCTACAATAGTTAAAGTTTTACTCCCTCATTTTTACAAGAACTATACATAAATAACCGTTATTACATAGCTAGCTGATGTAACTGTTGTTTTTTCTTCATAGTTTAGTATTTTAACAAAGAGCATTTAACGATAATTGAAAATTGAAATATTGGGGCCCTTATAAGTTCAAGCAAGACTCTTTGTAAGTTCTATCATTGATTCACCTTCAGTGCTAAACCACTCATTTTATTATGGTAATAATCCAATACTGGTAATAATCTAACGTTGAATTAACAAACGTTGCGTTAACAGAAAATTATATTATAAAATGAAAACGAAAAATATAACATTGAAACAAAATTAATAACCACGCAAAAACCTGGGTGAGAACGCTTATTAAAATAAAAATGTAATTGCTTACCACGTGTGTCTAAACATAGTCCATCTAACAATGAAATAACCAAAATTCAATTTTGGTTTTGAGTATTCATTGTTTTGCCCTTGAATAAGAACAACGGGTTTTAGTAAACTGTTCGTTTTTATTGGTGGCAATAAGTAATCTATTTAATATTTTCAATTCAGTGAAAAAAAATCCCGGCAGTTTTACAAAAATGTTTTGTTGCTTAAGCATGGTACTGATAATTTGTCCTTTTTCTGCACCCACAGAACTCAGTTATAAGATTATACTAGGTCCTTTGGACTATCTGCTAGACAAGGCTTCAAGTCACTGCAATCTCAGTGTCACCAATCGGTTCCAAAAGTTATCAGAACAAATACAACATAACGCAATAACCACTGCTGATTCCAATCTATCAAATTTAAACAGTAAAATTTACTCAATAGTTGCTGGACGAAACTGCTTTGTACATTTATCAACATATCAGTGGACACCTTTAACAAGCTTCAGTGCACCAATAGTACTTCGGGATTTGGAACTCGCCTTATCTCAGATTGTTGTCAACGACAAACCAGCAAATTCGCATTTTTTGATTTGGGTGGCAAAAAACTATTTTCGAAACAATACAAATACTTTTCGAAAACCGTGCAAAGCTTCATCCTTCTTGGGAACTGTGAAACCCGACCAAGCATGCTCAAAGCTGGACACATATCGATATCCCCTCTTTACCAAACCTTGGTCTTGTGAAGTTCATGTATCAATTTTTCCACCGGCTTTTACCTTCTTAGCAAATCACCTTCAATTTTCCACTGAAATCGCAGTAAATAACAAAATTCGTTCATTTCTTCAATTTTTTGGACTTCCAAAAGTTTGGTCATACGATAACACTAATTATCAATTGAGCAGTAAATATGCAATGACACTTCATCCTTCGATTGGATCTGATTCCAAAATACATATCCTTGTAGCCAATACCTTTTTATATCAAAACGACTCTTATGAAATCCTAAACAATTGGGTGTTCACCATGTCATTTGGAAGACTATTCGAACCAAGGTCGTTCAATTCGTTGTTTTTCGTACTCACAATCCACAAAGCTGTTGTAACGGTTAACCATGTAATAATCTGTTATGAGTGTAGTGAAAAACACAGTTGACATTAAAACCCATCGAGAATCACCAATTATCATTATATAACCTTGAAAAATTGGCGACCTTTTCAAACCAAATTTATTTATCTTTAATTCACGTTAATATTATAAAAAGTACTGGGACTTTAACACAAGTTGCTAATGTAGGTCAAAATTATCAGTTTGATCTCTGTAAAAATTATTTAACTCATGGTCACAAATTGTACAATGTTTTTCAAGACTTCAGATCAACTAATGAACGCATAAATCACATTGTTGTGCACTGGTGGCAGTCCGTTTAAAAAAACTATACATATCCAACCTCAGATTTGATGGCAAAATGTCATAGTAACGGTATCCTAGAGAAACTTAAGTTCCCACTTGAAAACGGGTTGGTGGAAAATGTCAGAATGCCCTCTAGTATTTGTGCCTCTTGTCGAAAAATACTAGTCGAAAAGAATC